>JARHVA010006117.1:427500-617500 GCA_037957365.1 Torreya grandis | reverse complement strand
TAATGGTTTAAATATAAGGTTTTGGGAAGACCCATGGTTGTTAGCCCAACCACTTATTATTATGGAACCTCCGCTATGTATTGACAATCAAATGAAAACTTTTTTTGGAGTATGAATGAAAGGATTATATACATTTTAAAAATGGAATAAAATAATGGAAATAAAATCTTATTGAGAATGCATGGTGGAAGTAAGAAATATAGTTTTAGATCTTAATTTTATGTTAAGAGGTATTCATATTTCTACTTTTTTTTTTAAAAATGAGCTAGTATAGGTAGATTCTGATGATGGGATTTATAGTGTTAGGTATAGTTATGGAGTATTAGTTCCTCACAATATGAAATCGTTTCCTTGGTTGAAAGTGTGGGATAATGATCTAATTCCTAAGATTAATATGTTTTGTTGGTTATGTCTTCAGAACAAAATCCTTACATTGGATAATCTTAGTAAAAGAGGCTTGTCATTGGTAAATCATTGCTTTCTTTGTTAAATGGAGAATTAATCAGTTCAACATATAATGGTGGAACTAACCTTTATTTTAAAAGTGTGGGGTGTATTTCTAGATAACTTTAAAGTGAATTGGGTTCACAATGTTAATATTTAAAATAACTGACTAGCCTAGATTCCACCTTTTTCAAATTAAGATTTAAATAAATTGTGGATATTGGTATTTCCTCATGCTTTATGGGGAGTATGGAAGGAAATAAATAACATATATTCTAGGGATATTAAGTCTTATCCTCAATTATTTTATATAAATATTATGAATCTTCTTGACAAGAATTCAAAAGTGATTAAATGGAGTAAGAATCAAAAGTTAAAATCTCAAGAAAAAATGATGACTATACATTGAATTATCTTAGAGGGTGTTAATTTATGGATTCTTTTGTAAATGTTAGAAAAAATTTCAAGTGGAGGAATCCTATTTATGGATAGTTTAAACTTAATTTTAATGGGTCATCTAAAGGTAATCCTGGGATGTCGAGTAGTGATGGGGTTCTTAGGGATGAGTGGGATAAGGTCATATGAGTGTATGGATGAATTATTTTATTCCAAATAAATCATTTAGTAGAGCCTTTACTTGCATTATGGGGTATTCAATTAGCTAAGGATTTGGAATGCAAAAAATTGTTGATTGAGGGTGACTATATGAATATTGTTAACTATCTCAATAACAGGAATATGGCTAATTGTAGTATCAGTCATATTACAAAAAAAAGTTTGAGTGTGGGAAATTATTTTCAGGCTATTTCCTTTCAACACACTTATGGAGAAGCTAGTTGTTTGGTTGATTATTTTAAAAATAGGAGTGTTTTCTCTCCCTTCCTAAAGTATTGGTCCAAAGATGATATTCCCCTGGTCGAAGAAACTGTTATTATGGAAAGGGATAAAGGAACTAGTGATAATCAAAGTAATGTTGACCCTTTATGATGGAATGGATATGATCTTATGTGGGTTTTAATTGTATATGACAAATGATAGGATGGTGGATGTGCATTATGTGAAAATGATTGGTGTGAATCATATCTTGAGTGAGGAAAATAAGGTGGTGGGTGACAATGATTATGAACTACCATCAAATAGGGGTCATATTTCTATGTTCCTTTATGACAAGGTATGGGTGTTGAGTTTTCAATTGTTATGCCTAGTTAATGTTGGTTTAATTTGGACTAAATTGGATTTTTTCAAGATGGGTGGTGGGTTACATCATGTTGAGTCTTTATCTATGGGTAAATTTAAGAATAATGCATAGGTATGGGGAATTATTTAGATAGGAGGGATTATTAAATTTATGGAGAATATTAATGGCTACAATAAATATTTGTCAAGATAATTTATTAATGCCTAGAATGATTGATAGGTAGAAATAAACAATGTCCCTATGGAGATTGTTGACAGGTTAATTTCTCAGGGCTCAAGTCTCAAAATTGAGGATACCAAGTACACTAAGTCTAGAAAAGACTACAAGGATGAGAAAGCAAATTTTATGAGTGAGGGCAAGGAACTGACAGAGTATCAAGGTGTATTTTTGAGAGAATACTTCCCACAACCTTACAGTGAAGTAGTCAAGCAAATAATCATGTATATAACAATTGAAGGAAGCTATATGGTGGTTCATTTTTACCACTTTCCAATCTTAAACTATTTTAAACATCCAATTCCTATCAACCTTCCATTTTACATTTTACATTCATTAGAGAGTCATGTGTTGGATGTGCAAAGTGGGAAAAATTATATCCTCTACATTAAGTAGTAATATTTCTTATATATAAGTAACTTAAAGGGTTAATCCATTATTTGTAACTCCACAACCCCCAAAAATGTTGGGTATAGGGATTATAACCACTAAAAGTGTTTTAAGGAGTTCATCTAGGAAAAAGGTGAAAACGGTTCATACTAGTGATCAATGTAAAGATATTATTGATTTGGATAAGGATTAGGACACAAGGGGCTCAAACAATGTAGTGGATAGATGGGATAATATAGGGGATTTTTATGTAGTAGTTGATGAGCCTTAGTTATGTAATGTGGGCAGTAATTGTTAGCCAAAATTTGGCCACTATGAGTGGGAGTCATTCAATACTTTGATGTATTTGACCTTAACTTTGTTGATAACCATTATGAGGGTCATACGATAGTCATTAATGATCCAGGATTAGGTAGTGTGTCTTCCTTAGTAGCTTTCAAGGTCATTTAACATGGTCTAGTTGGTAGCCAAATTAAGTCATATTGTCTTGGAATCAAATGGTCATTCTTCATAGTCTTCATTTTGTGTTTAGCATTGATTAAGTTAGTTTTGATAAGGTTAAGTATGAAATAAAGTTTATGGATCAATATGCTCAAAGAGATAAGGTGGTGACCCTTACAAGGCAACTATAGTAAACAATTGACCAATGAACCAAGCTATTAGTTGATCATATTATTTTTTAAGTATTTTGGAAAGATTAAGGTAGTTTTTACAAATTTAAGGTTTTTATCTACTTTAGTCTTATTATATATTCAAATATTGAGATGATACTTGCTAGTTATAAGTTAATGTGAAGGTTGTCAACGGTAATGGTACATAAATATGCATGTGTCAAGACCTATGAGAAGGTTTATAATGTGAAAGAGCTAGAAATTAAGTTAGATAAGATATTTTGAATGATAAATTATAATCATTATTCTTGTTAATAATTATAAATGAAAATTCTTGGCCAAGAAGAGAGTGCAAATGCATTTCAAGGAGGTCAAAAGACCAAGGCATATTGTAATGGCTTTAATCAGGTTCAATCATACTTGGAAAAGCTTGAAAAAGTCTTTTCAAACCAAAATGGCATAAGATACTCCATCGAGCTCTTGGTAAGCTCACAATGGTAATCTTTAGTTACTTGTTACCCTTGAAGAGGCACATTTGGAGATTAAAGATCCACTTAACGAAGAGAGGGATGGCTCTAAAGTAGAAAAAATGAATAGCTTCAACATCAACACCATATCATTGGAGTAGGACACGAAAGTTGAGATACTTGAGTGGGATCCCATTAAAAGGGAAACATCCAGCTAACTCCATGAAACCACAAATGTCTAATGCAACCACCAACCTTTGCACCCAATACTAGACAAACATCCCTAACAACATGCTTTATGTGTATTCCCATTTTGATTCGAAAGATGCCTTTTTTCACACTTGACATGAGATGTCATTTTTCCTTGACATGTAAAGTGAAGAGTGCCATTTTTTGATGCCTCCCAATAGACTTGTATTAGATTCACAAGCAAAAATGCTAGCCACACCCTTTTGGGTCGATCCTCATCAACTTTTTCCTTTACAAGCTAGTGCAACACTCTTAAAAATGGCCTCTAAGGTAGAATGGAAAAATGTGATTTTAGAATCTAACTAACACTAGAGTGAACAAAAACATGGTAGGGTGGTGGAAATATTTGATAAAGAAGTCATCACTCAAGAAAAACTCAAAGAGGAAGGAGCTAAGCTAAAACACTATCTAGAAGTTGTAATAATAGCCAAGCTCAAAACATTGACTATATATAAGGCTATTTTGAGCTAGGACTTAGTGGTAATGGATGGGTTCCCTATAGAAGGTGAGGCTATTGACAAGTCAAAGACCCTTTTGGATCTCTTATTGAAATGATGCAAGGAACATCTAGCACTAAGAGGTTAAATAATATGGGTAACTGAATAATTTGTTGAGGTAGTGGGAGTGTGCATGCACTCCTTGCACCAAGTTGGGGAGTGATTCCCATCCTAGATGGGATTTTCGAGAAGCTAGTGTGACCCAATAAAATTATGGAAGTTTGAATCTAGGTAGAAGAGCTTCAGCATTAGCAATTGACTAATGTCTCCCTTTTAATAAAAAATCACGATGAGTGCATGAAGGCATTTAAAATGTCAAAACTATGGAAGAGATAATAAACGTGCATTGAAAAGAAAAAATATAACTTTGTGGGACTTTGAGGATAGGTTGTAGATGAGGTCATTTCACTTCAGGAGGTTCAAAAGGATGCTTTCACATCCCCTAAATGATTGGTCAATAAGGCAAGCTAGTGTCATGATCAATCCAAGGAGACAAAAAATTTAAAAGTAATAATTGAGGAAATAATAACAGAGCTACTCAACACCTTATCACATTAGGAAGGTGTCAAAGAGTAGATCAAATAAATTGGTCTTGAATTTTTGGTTGAGGCCAAAACTAGTGCTTAGTCTGGGATGGATTAAGACTATAGTGTGGGGTGATGTTGAACCCCAAATTTTGGGTAAAATTTTTGGTAATGGTACAGAACAAGCATGGCACAAAATGACCATGACACAGAACAAGCATGGTGTGAAATACCATGGTGCAAGAGATCATGATATGAGAACACCCAGTCATAGGGAAGGCATAACAAATGAAGAACTCTAGAGTGAAGGGATTGAAATATCAGTGAAAGACGTGGGAAGCATGAAGGAAGTAAGAAATGGTTAAAGTGTGATTCTCAAGGATAGAACAAACTCCAATCACACATGAGTTTGGCACCATCCCGCATGAAGATAGACATTTGGTAACAAGGATCCAAAACCAAATGGGAATATGGGGGTGCAAAGGCCCAAGTTTGTAGGAAAATAAAATAGATGACTGCCATGACTCTCAATTCACTAAAGATCATTGGCTAGTTACTAAGAGAGTCATAATTATTGTAAGAACTTGGTCAGGGAGAACCAAGTATAAATACCCTTACATAAAGATTTGTAATGCTGATGAACATTATTGTATAATAATTGATTGTGGTAAATAGATAAATTATGGATATCAGTGTAATCTTGATATTGCACTGTAGTTTATAGTTAATTTGTATGACTAAGTTGCCAATTCATGTGTTATGTAATTTATGGATCTTAACTAGATATAATGAATATAATCTATGTTATCTAAACATGTGCAATTAGTATTCTAAATATCATGGCAATTATCTTAATAATGTTTGCTCACTTAACTGAAACTAGGTCTACATCTGTGTATTTCTTTTTCTATTTAGTCATTGAATAAAGTATATATTCAAGCACCAATATATGATGAGTATATTACTGCACGATGAAACTCATGGGAACCGGTTTCTTGTTACGTGCTTCGGGTGGACACGAAAGAACATAGTCTTGTGTGAAAGGCCAATGCATCAGTTTGTTGATAACTAGTTGCTTCAACGTGCCTAGGGAAAGGTCTAGATAGAAAATAACCCAACATCATGCAAACCATTTGTCAAAATGCCTAACTAAAATGTGGGATGAAAATGGAAATGCCTTAAAATAACTTTACAAATTATTTTATTTTTCTTAAATATATTATAAAAAAACATGATTTATGATATGGAAGATAACTTTAAAATGTAGATGAAGTTAGAATAAAAAATGATATATATATTTTGCATTATAAATATGTGAAGTCTAATAAAGTAAAGGTTGTTATAATTTATTAAGGGTTGTAATAGATACATAATATTGAAAGAGTTGTAGTTCAATTGATGAGGATGATAATTGCTTATATCCATCCACCAAGGTACAAATCCCTCTAAATATTTGACATAGAGAGTCAAGCAATTAAGGTCAGGATAATGCCCTGCATGATTTTGATAGTGTGGATGTCCCTTACTTATGATTGTTTAGTCAAAGTAGCTCACTAATTTAGATGTTTCTTACTTAGTATTATAAATAGTTTATTTTCTAAATATGAGTAGAGATACCAATATTCTATGTAATTCAATGATTCCATATAATACCTTCACACATACAATTAAAAAAATTGAACAACACCAATTTCTAAAATGACCAATAATCTAAATAAAATATATATTTATTTATAACTCTATTTAATTAAATACTCACATCAATAAATAAATGATTATTTAATTAAAATATTTGATAAATTATAACTCTTAAATATGATCTCATATCCCTAAATATTCAGACATATTAAATCATATTTAAAAGTTGATATATATATATATATATATATGAGTTATAATTTGTCAAATATTTTCATTTTATTAATTAATCATTTATTTATATATATGTGTGTTTTTTAATTAAGCATACTTATATACCCTAACTTAAAACACTTAATGTTGGATGGAATGCTAAAAAAAAACAATATATACACATATTTATTCTAAAGGCCTATACTCTCAAAATATGGACTATTGAAAGCCTAACATTTTTAACATATGTATATTTACATTGATTTAACCTTCATAAAAATTTAAAATAATCTCATTTCATGAAAAACCACTATTGGAATATATTTTTGATTATTTTTATTTAATTTATTTCACAAATCATTGGTGATTTCGAAAGATGATTTGAAAAATAGAGTTTAGAATGTCATATAAAATTATAAATTTACTCAACATGTTACCATTTACGATCTAACATTAAGGGAGGATAAATTGGAGAGGAATAGATTAACTGCTACATGTTTTCTCGATATTTGTACCCATGATTAATTATAATTCCACGGAGCTTAAATTAATCTTCTTAAGCCCTACGCACATGATGAAATTTTCTGAAAGTATGGCGCACATCTCCTACCACTGCAGATTGCCTTTTAACGTTCTTTCCGTTATTGTAACTGAAGTTCGAAGGTTAAGTTCAGCTTACAGCTTACATTTTTTATAAGATGTAACTCCATTTTTTTAGTTGCAATGAGCGAACCTCAGCAACAATACTCAGTGCTTAGATAACGTACTAACGCGATCAGACGAACCTCAAACACACTCCAAGCTCACTTTTGGGCTGCATGTTATATATTATTCATTTCTCACAAATCAAGCCCTTCCTTCACATGTGGCTCAACCCGGTGGCCCCAATTCACGAAAACTATGTCTTTTTTGGCAATTACAGTTAGTAAGTGGATTTTCTGAAATGCAATCTATGACAGGTTGGCCGTTCTTGCAGAGGACAGGACCGTTGTTTGGACACTAGCCATATTTCCGTTTAAAGTCAAGGAAGAACTTGGGAAATCGGAAAATGTTCCCAACATTTTGTTAATTTATGCACGTAAATAATTGCGGATTTTCCGTGTTTGAAAGTTAAGGTTTTTTTTGGTTAGTTTAATGGTGAAGAACATATGTTTCAGGGAGAGAGGTTATACATTCAAATTTTACAAGTGTAAAAAGATTACATTTAATATAGTGAAAAAGTATGAGATGAACCCATATATTATAACACAAGATCTCATAGATAAAACCCACCTTCTTTATAAATTAATCACAGTCACAGACAACTTTATTATTATTTATAAATTAATCACAGTCACAGACAATTTTATCATTAAAATTTCAACGGAGTTTACACTCTAAATGGATATTGTAGATTTCCGAAATATTTCTCTGCTGATGTATTTAATGTTATCTTCAAATGTATAACAATCAACCATGTGGTGCCAGGTGTCGTGCTGTGCCAGGCTCAGCTACGACATCCTATTAGATCGGACGGAGGATAGGGTAGGACTTGGGAAGTAGGTTAGACGCGACTTGAAAGCCGTAAAATCAGTCTGTGAGGGGGGCTTCCGTGGCAGCAAATGCGTGTTTTCATGGAATTGGCGGGGTATATAATATATTTTGGGTGTGGTTTCATTGCCCGACAGCAAATGCTGAGCACTCTCTTTTGCTTTAAAGTTCCTCTGCATTGCAGGCCAATATTTGCAATTTTGCAGCAGCAATTATATTTTGCTATTGTGGAGAGGAATCTGACTGTTATTTTTTTTTTCGTTTCTTTTCTCATTTCCAACCGTTGCGTTTTAATGTTAAAGGGCCCCAAAGTTTTCTCCAGGGGCAAATTTTGTTGGCGGTTTGAGTATTTTCCAAAATGCCTGCTGCGGGGTTTGCAGTTCGAGCGAAGCCTGGCGCGGCGGAGTTCGAGGCTCGAATAACGCCTTATTTTGTGATGACGTGTGTGTTGCTGCAAGCGGGGGATTGATGTTTGGCTACGACATTTGAATTTCTGGTATATCTCTCTCTTCAGTCTTCACATTTTGTTGTTAAAAACGAATTATTGATCAATCATGTCCGCTGGTGACTGTTTGTGATTATTATGTTAATGTGTAGGCGGGGTTACATCCATGGATGTCTTCCTGGAAAAAAAATATCTTCGGGTGTATCGCAAATAGAAATAGGCCCGCGAAAATGCATACTGCAAATATGACAACGAAGACCTTCAGCTGTTTACTTGGTCGGTCAGGTAGCGACATTCTTTGCGTGGTATACAACCAGAAATTATGGCCGACAATACTTGTTGCCGGATTATATATTTACAGGCGGTCCGTTTTAATTCAAATTAGAAAATACAAACCCTCATACGAACTACTAAACATCTAGGACAGGACCTAAAACAGTAAAAAACAGGGGAAGATGTGCTATACTTGACTTAACAGGTAGATCTAAAGCACAAGATCAAATATAGATAATAAAGCGGTGCACAATATAATATAAGAGATGCACCCACAGAAAAATTGAAAAAAAACAAAGATGAATTAAATCTATGAAGGATTGAAGATAGACAATTTGTTTGGGAGGGAGAGTCTCCCATACATTGTATCTAAAGAAAAATTAAAAAAAAATCAAGATAAATTAAATTTATGAAGGATTGAAGATAGACAATTTGTTTGGGAGGGAGAGTCTCCCATACTCAATATAAAGTATAAGTATTTGTTTTTTTATTAAAAATTTATTAAAAAATGTTAAATAAAAATAAATGGGTATTAAGAATTTATAGAAATTCAGATTTTAAATTGGGTTTTCTTAATTAATTTTAATATCAACTTTGATGTTATGTCAATTAGAGAATGATTTAGTTAAAAAGTCAATATCATTTTTTCCCTTTTAATATGGTTTCATTGAACACTCTTAAAATTTTGAATGAAGATGTTGATGTTTTTCTTACATTCATTCAATTGTCATTATTGGAATTGAGGGGACAATTAAAATAATATCAGTAAGATGCTTTGATTTAGCTACTAGAAGAGCTTAGCGAATGGCCATAGCCTCACCATAGTTATTAAAAGCAACACCAAGACTAGTAGCAAACCAAAACTTAACATTGTCGTGATGGCCACGACAAACACATCCCATACCAACATATCTAGGATTGTCTTTTGAAGCTCCATCAACATTAATTTTAACTAAGCCAGGAGGAGGATGAACCCATTTAATGGGTTGATGACGTTGATGACTTTTAAAAGAGGAAGTAGAGGGAGATGCCCTAAAGATAACAAGTCTCATTATGACTCTAGATTCCCACCAAGAATTCAATTTTTTAAAACGTAGACTTTACAAGTTTATTTTAAATTAGCCATTATTCTATCCCAAACTTGACATATATCTTTCATTGTACCATTGAAAATCCTTTGATTTCATCCCCACCAAATATTATAACAAATTACACTAGGACCAATATCATGCAACAAATTGAGTGCTTTTACCTTCGAAGAAGATCGTATCTAATTCACAAGATTTTTTTTTGATAGAGTCATAATTTTTTCAAGAAGTTCCCATCAAATCACACCATAAATGATGAAAGAAAGTAGCAAAGGGACAATATAAAAAGAGATTCTTCTAGACTCCTCATCTAGAAGACACATGATACATCTATTTGGACCCAAAACCCCTCTTTTTTGAAGATTATCATGATGAAGAAATTTGTCTAGAGCTACAAGCCACATGAAAGCATCCACTATAGGCCAATATCTTGAGTGCTAAACTCAATTCCAAAGCTTAGAATTATTAACTTTCAGGTTTTCACTGAAAATATTTTTATAACTAGTTTGCATTGTGTAACATTTATAATCATGCAAACCTCATCTAAGTAAATTTGAATGTCTATCCAATGAGACTTTTTGAGAAGAAAGAATACTATCTAATTTGTCAATGAGATGAGATAACTATTGACCAGGCCAAATATATTTAGGTTTCCATTTCAAAACTTTCACTCCATCCTATTTGACTACATACTAAAAAATAGATACATGACTCCAACTTGATTCAACATATTTATATTTTAATTCCAAAAGATCAAAAAATTCCAAAAAAAGAGGGCTGATAAGACTACTTCTGAATTTCATTGTTCTTCATAGCTGGGACCCCCTACCAAGGGTTGACATCCTAGGGATACAATAATGAATCTCTAGATGCAAGTACATAAGCTAAATAATTATTCCCCATAAATTATGTCCTCCTTCACACACCACCTCTAGTATAAGTTAACAACAAACGCTATATTGTTAAGGAGAGATGATTGTAAACCTAAACCACCATAGTATTTAGGTTGACATATTTTGTCCCTATTAACCAATTGCCATTTCTTTTTTTATTTTGAATTTCCTTCCCATAAAAAATCTCTCATCTTCTTGTCTAGATGATGAAGAATGTCTTTTGGGGTAGCAAGAGCCATAAATCTATAAACTGGGAGAGCTTGCATCATAACTTTAAGAATCACTATACAACTTGCTAGAGAAAGGTATTTATGGGTACAATGATTAATATAATACTGAATATATTATAGCATAATATTCCAACCTTTTTTCACTAAGAAAATAGGGGAAATGTAGATGCCCAAATATTTTAAAGGAGGAGAGCCAATCTAGAAATGAAGAATATTAGCAATCTGATCTTGAAGATGAGGGTCAATATGGAAAAAGAAACCCTGAGATTTATGATCATTCAAAATCTGACTCAAAGCAATGATAATAATGTCAAGAGCTTTCCTAATAGCCAAAGCCTTAGGTAAAGGGGCATTACCTATCAAAAAAATGTCATACACAAACTGAAGATGAGAAAGTGGATCCATACCTTGCACTATGTGAAATCTATAAAGAAAACCAGAACACTTGATATGTTGTAAAACATTGCCTAATATTTTTGGAAGAATGAGAAAGAGATACGAGGAAAGAGGATTCCCATAATGAAGACCTCCCTTATAATGAAAAATAGCTTAAGGAGAACCATTTATAATCATAGAAAAGGAAGGAGAGGAGAAGAACAACAAGCCATGACCCATTGTATGCAATTATCATCAAAAGCATAAAGGCTTTTGAGATATCTGCCAAAAATTTCCATCAAACTCTTTCATAAGGCTTAGAAAGATCAAGCTTCATGAACATAGAAATTTCCTTATTAACAATAATAGAGTGAATGGCTTCTTGTACAATAACAATGCCATCAATTATGTCACGACCTCTCTTCCCACACTATGTACTTTTGCTCATACTTTAAGTGGTTTTGGACTTCATTTAGTATTTTATGTCAGGATAAATTGATTAGATAACTTAACCCTTGTGTTGATATCAAAGGACTATCAGGTCATCCATGAAAAAATTTCGAAGAAAGGTATGTTTTAATTTCATTTTTTTCAAATTAGTTGCTAAAATATTATAGTTATTTTTATTACATAAAAATATGTGATATGATTACAAATGACAATTAACTTCCACATAAGAAAGAATTAAACACGTTTAATGAAGGGAAAAAAAATGGGCATGAAAAAGCTATAAATGGAGAGGTGGACGTTGGGAGAAATGGGAGAAAAAATGAATCAACGGTTAAGGAAGAAATGGACAATTTAAAATATAGATCAACAATTTGAGGGAAGGAACCAGAAAAAGGGGGGAAGTAAAAGAAGGAAATCGACACAGAGCAGAGAGGGAGGGACGCAAGGGGGAAGTAAAAGAAGGAAATAAGGTTGACGCATGGGAGAAGGGCATCAACAGATCTTCCCTTCAATTCGTTAACTCGGCCCAAGATCAACACCGCCGCCATTCACTTTATCTCGGCTGTTTTCAATTAAGAGGAACCACATTCCATTTCAGTCAAAGTTTTCTCCAGGCACCAAGTAAACATATTATTTTTATTTATTGAAAAGGAAATATATTATTTATAGTTATGATAAATTGTTTAAAATGAAAATCTAATAATATTTATAGTTATTTGTATGTAAATATAATATTTGTTATTTGTTTTTATAGTATTTTATTTACATGATTTTTATAAAAAAAAGGAAAGTATATTATTTTTATTTATGGTTAAGGAAATGATTTGGATGGAATTATAATATTTTTATTTATTTTTATAATATTTTATTTAATTGATTTAAAAGGGAAAATGAATTATTTATTTTTATTTTTAAGGAAATAATTTAAAATGGAAAATATAATGTTTTTGTTTATTTTAGAAAATTTAATGAGAAAGAATTATTATTATTATAACTAGAATGATATTCTATTTGGACTTTCATTATGTTGCTTGGAAATAAGTTCAAATTTCATAATTTGTGTAGTTAGAAGTTATGCTACAATGAATTCTTTAAAAATTCATTATAATTAATTTTTACATGCATATGTAGAAAATTATTGGAAATTTTATAATTGAGTAGTTGAAAATTTATTAAAGAGAATTAATAATTTTTCATTTTAGAATACCTATTATAACACATTTCATAATAATATTTTTAATATCATTATGTTGATTTTCATTGTTCCTAAACATGGTTGAAAATCTATTATTTTTTTAATCTTCATTTGGAAGATAAAATCATCTTTTATTATCATTAAGAAAAGAAAATAGAATGATAACATATATTCTTCATTTTAAGGTTTAAACCTCAATTACAACCTTCCTTTCAAGCATATAAAGGATTTATTTAATGTTAAATTTAAGTTCAAATAGCATTCTTAAACTCATTATGAATAAGTTATCTTTTAAAGTATAATTATTAAAGAGATGATGTTGTCAAAAACCCGACATGAGGACTAAACTAGATGATGATGTTATACATTCACTTCTACCTTTCTACACAAGAATTTGTTTTTGAAATTAAATGCAATAATTCACTTCAAGCATTCTTTACTCCTTTTGAAATCTCAAACTTACAGCAAGAATCAGGGTTAAATAAAACTACGCAGCTTTCGGTTTAACCAGTGCCTCTGGCACACATTTACAAGTAATGCCATCACACTTGAGCTACTGCATCTATAAGCCTAACATAGCTGCAAAAATAATGTATGAGCATCATCTCTATAAACTGCCAAGGAAAAATAATGATCATGTTGTGTCATTAAGACCAAGGGGTGGGATAATCCCTCTTGGTCAACAACACTAATTAAGATAAGAAAATGACTTCAACTACCTTAGATGATTCTTACTTGTGAACTCATCAAATAGAATAGAGAAAGTACATTTATGACTCAAAACTTGGTACCATCGAAAAGGAGCAATGAAAACTAGAATTGAGAAAGTTAAACCAATTATTATTAAGAAAACACCAACCGTATGGCTCTTAGATAATAAAAATTTAGAATAATAATTATAAGGATTAGGTTGTCGAAGGAAAGGATCAAAACCATTGTAAGCAAAAAATAGAAAGATATGTATCTTGCAATATTCATTTCTATTTCTTTTTAAGATTTAGGGCTAGTCTAGTTAAACAAGTATTCAGTCACTTTAACTGATACTTTTTATGCTCCAATTTGGGTAAAAATCATAGAAAAACTATCTAGATAATTGGGCCCTTGCAAGGGATGCATACCCAAGTTTAAAATTCACATAAAACTTAGAATAGAAAATAAAATTGCATGCATACTACACCTTGATCTTGTTTAGAAGTAGGTATGTAGGTAGTCTGGGAAGCGAAGGGTGTTTCCAGTATGCAGGTGAATAGGATGGGATTTTGAGGATGCATTTTAAATAAAATTAAAGTAAATGAAAAGGCAAGACCATTATAATGAATACCTAGTTTAGATAAACAAAGCAAAGATAAGAAATCTATGGTATACTTAGAAGGATCCCAGTTGGATCATCATAGTTCTCGAGGCTTTAGGCTAAATTTTGAGGAAAAATGTGACTTTTTATTATATTTTATACATGATACTATCATGATGACCTTGGAATTTATCTAGTAGAGGTGAACGGAGAACAGTGAGTGACTCAGGATCCGTTTGATCTTGATGAGTCAAGTCTCTAGCAAGGGTATATAACCTACTCATGTGTAGATGCCCAACCTATTTGGTTAGACACTTGCTCATTTGGCAAAAGAATTCCTAACCCATATGGTTAGATGCTTTCCCATTTGGAAAAGAAATACCTAATCCATATGATTATATGCTTATCCATTTGACAAAGAATATCTAATAGGATAAAGTATACCCAAGTTATATTCATAGACAAATAATAATTAAATTAAAAAAAATTGTGTTTTGGAATAGGATTTAGGATTAGGTCCTTACATTGTGGTATTAGAGCAGGCACTACATTTTGGTATTAGAGTGGTCGCTACAAATTATTTGGCATCCCTTAACAAAACCCCCTTGTTCAGGGGAAATGATGAAGGGAATGAATCTTTTAAGTCTCTTAGCAATAGTTTTTGAAAAAAATCTTTTAAGTCTCTTAGCAATAGTTTTTGAAAAAATCTTATAGATATTATTACAAAGAGCTATGGGTCAGACATAAGAAAAATTAAAAACTTGATCCTTCTTAGGAATTAGAGTGATAAAAGTCTTATTAAGAGCATTTAACATCTGTTTTTAGGTATGTAATTCATCTGAAGCCTTTAAAATGTCATCTTTGACAGTGCCCTAAAAATCTTGAAATAACTCAATAAGAAATCCATCTAAGTTAGGATTTTTATCCCTTTTCATCATAAAATACCCTGCTCTAATTCTTTCATTGAAATAGGACCATTAAGGAAGGACTTTTCATGAGTCAAGATAAGGTTAATAATATAATTCATAATGATACATCTATTATCAACAAATAAATCAATGGGGGATTTGAATAATTTATAAAAGTGAGTGAAAAAATCCAATTAGATTTATTGAATGGAATCAATTATAGAGCCATCATGTCTTTAAATCTCCTTGAAAGCATTAACATTTTTTTGAGCCACAACTAGGTGATGGAAAAAGGAAGAATTCTAATCCCCTGCCTGTAACCATTTAACACAAGTCCTTTTTGTCTCCACATGATTTCCTCCTAGAGACCAATATTTTATAAATCATTTTGAAGTTTGGATTGTAGTATTAATAAATCCATGGTAAATGCTTGTTCTTCATTACAATCCTCAATCTTTGCAACTTAGACAAAATATCTCTTTTCTTTTTAAAATTTTAACTGCATGAGGAGAAATTCTACTGTTTGAGTTTTTGTTTGCCAAAACTTAATTTGTAGAAAAAAAACATATTGAGTTATATCATGATGAGGTTTTCCTTCCTTACACCAAATTCTAGCCTTTTCTTCCAAGTCATTTTATTTCATCTACATAAGCTAAAATCAAAAAGGGGAATTTTGAGGCTTAAAAGATCCTTCCCACTACAAAGTTATTGGCCAATGATCTGAACCCACATTGTCAAATATGGAAGAAGCAATATGAAGATGTTGAGAATTCCAATAATTACTAACCAAAAATATGTCTAGACATTCAAAAATAAACTCATCCCCAATTTTCCTATTATGCTGAAGTTGGGAGGAATATCAATTAGCTAAAGCTGATTAATGTTCTGAAGAAGAAGATGGCTAGTTAGAGGGAGGGTAGGAAGTCATCCCCTTTTTTCATTAAGATATAATACAAAATTGAAGTCACCTTCACTAATCAAAATGGAAATCGTGAAGATAAACTTCACTATGAACATGTATATCAATCCAAAGTTTAATCTTACCTTGAATATCTTGGGGAACATAATAGTTAGCGATCATGGCACTACGATTGCTAGAGGTGAGAAACCTTTCTAACATGAGACCACCATTACAAATCAATAATTTTTTTTAGAGAAAAATATATAGAGTCCCAAGCACACATAAAACCTCTAGAAAGACCAAAGGAATAAATAGTAGTGTTTTCCCAATATCTACCAAGGATGCAATCGAAGGTGTTAGCAGATCCTTTGTGAAGCTTCTTGATTTAAAAACATAAAAGGGTTATGTTATTTAATAAATATTCTCACAACATTTTGTCCAGGTCTTATGTTATGCCCTCTTACATTCTAAGAAATAATCTTGATTAATATGGATGAGGGAGAGAAGAGTCCACTTGATTCATTGGATTTAGAAAACCTGGATCCATCAAGTGTTTTCCTAATTGACTAGACTTATCATGGTCAAGGTTATGACCTATTTTAAAAGCATCATGTATCCCCTTTTTTATTTTTTCTCTATTTAATACCTAAAGATAAGGTGGAATGATATTTTTTCTTGTTTTATTTGGATGATTCTAATTTCAAACTATCTTCCAGATATAAAATAGAGTGATTTTCTTTTTATCCAAGTCCATGATAGGGGTTTTAGGTACATGTTCAATTTTATCAAAGGTAAGAAGAATCTCCTAAACTTCAAGGATTTAAGAATTATTATGAATAAAAAGAGGACTTTGAGCAATGCCAATGGATTTACTTGGCACCAAAGAAGCATGGTGATCTTTAGCAGTAGCATCTAGCTTATTTATATACTCCCCAGAAAGTGGAAGTTATACAATATGGGTTTGTTTCTCATTGAGTTCCACTTACAGTTCCCCATAACTTATATGATCCTACATTATTCCCTCATTCCCCTATTTTACTTGCATCATCTCTTTATTTCCATCATGATCATCCTAAAATATAGAAGGGTTTTTTCCTAGAATAGTAAACATAATCTGGTTTCAATCAGTCGTTTTAGTTCTTATAAGTTTTTGAGGGGATCTAGATTTAAATTTGCTAAGGGACATGGTGAAACCATCAATATTAGAAGGATCAACAATAAAACCCATATTTTCTTGTTGAATTTATTTTTTACACTTTTTGTCTTCTTATGGCATTTTCTTAGAAGAGTCAAATATATTAAGTTGGGGACAATCCTAAAGTAAATGTCTATGCTTTTTATATTCCATATACCTAAAAGGAATAGCTTCATAATCAAGGATTTGATTCCAAACAAAATATCCCACCTAAATATTAAAATCCTCAGGTAAGGGATTGTTTAAATCCAATTTATCACATATTTGAGCATAATTAGATATTTTTTCTCCCTAGTAATTTGTGATGTGCCCAAATATGTACCTAAAGAGTTGTTGGAAACTTACATGCATTCATCTTTCTAGAAAATCAGTGGTATGGAATATAAATAAATCCAAACCAAAACCCTGGAAGGGAGTTATTCTATAGGGATAAAATCCAAATGCCATGGTTTCATGAAGAGACCAACATGATTCAATAAATAATGACCTCCTTCAAATGTTATAACACAATATGAAACATTGTTATAGGAATAAAAAAATACTCATTGGAAACCAAGGTAATCTCCATTTCTCCTTCAATCATCCAAGATTTACATGCCCAATCTTATAGAATCCATTGATTTAATCTAAACCCCATAAATTTACAGATAAAGACATGTCTCTGAAGATAAACTAAATCCTCTGGCATAGAATCATGATTTAAAATGATAGTTGGAATCTCTTCACATCAATGAAAGCATCCATTGATTTTAAAATCATTTCCTTTTCTAAAAGAAGATTGTTATCTTTGAGTGAGATTTAGAAGAATACTTGTTGACCAGTATCATGCATGGATTATTTGACAGAATGACCCAACACGACTTGTTTAAAAAAGATATGATAAGACTTAAATGTAGGCTCATGAGGGTCAACCATTTATCCAAAGGTCTAGTTCAATAAAAAAACTTTAGGCATTTTAGTATTCCTATCTCAAATGCATTTATGTTTTCACTTCTCTTTTGGTGGTCGAGCAAGGTGAAAGTTAATAAGAGGGTTCATATTTCACATTCTATACCAAATAATGGCTACAACGTTTTGACTATTTAAAATTCAAAGTTAAGCTCCCCTTTATGTCACCTTAAATTCAAATTTATGTCAAGAAACAATAAATATTTAAATTTAAAATCAACCCATTAAAGTATTATATGTTTCTATAGATAAAGTACTTGTTTATTTTTATAGTTAACTAATATTTTGTACTTTTGAAGAAAAAATAAAGAAAATTATTAGTTATATTATTTAAAGGGAATGTCAATGAATACAATCAAGCAATCCAAGGGGTGGAAATATATATGAAAGAAGAAAATAAGGATTCTAAACAACCTAAAACTTCCTTCAAAATTTAGTGTATATTAGGATTCAAGATCTTGATATATATGTTTTCATCACATGGAAATTCAAAAAATTGATCAAAATGGAATAAAAAATCAATATTTAAAGGATATTAAAACATATAAATAAACATAACCCAAGGTGGTATAATAATGGAAATAAAAAAATAAGGCAAGATGTCCAATCTAGAAAAAATATGAAACATGAGACAAAAGTAAGGGAGGAAGGCACATGAAAGGCACAACACAAAAGAATGTGCAAAAATAAAATTATACTAAAATTATTATATGTAGATGAAGCATAAGACACATCATATCATGGAAAAATAATTAATTCATTTATAATGAGATAACCTAGAGTAAATGAGTTACATGCACAAGGAACCTGTATAATCTCTTTAAAATCATGACTGTGAGTTCATATGTGTCATGGTAAAACTAAATTTGGTATAGGTGATTGTATATGATGTTTCTTAAGATCTTTAATTAAATATTGAGACATGTATGCACAAAAAAATTTAAGTCTCAAAGGTATAATTATAAGAGTCTTAACTTTAGGAGTTGTGACTTGCGATGTTAAAACCATGGAGTATAATGTAGTGTGAATCATAAACATAGATGGTGAAATAAATATATACATCAAATAACATTTATTGATTCACGTTTTAGGAAATTTAAGTAACATATCATATTATCTCTAAGGTGGGATAAGTAATGTGTAAGGTGTGCCATGAAATGTATTGAATTTATCATTATAACAAAATTTTAGATAATGATATAGCATGGATGGTATCACACTCATTATATTCATCCATGTGTCTCCAAATAATAAATTTTAAACATCATTATCACACACTAGATATAAATAAACAAATTTATTTTTGAGACAAACTATAACTGATAATGTAATGCAACCTATAGGTGCATGGGTAATACCATTATAACTCCAAAGTGTTATACTAAATATCACTCAGTGTAGCCTTGAGGAAAATCTATAAATTGTATTGTAATTATATTTTGTCTTTAAATATTGTCATCCATAATTTAATGTATGATCTAAGAATGTGAATCGACAAAAGCATGTATGTAGAGAGGACCATCATTTGAATCATCATGTGCAATCTTCTGGTCATAGAATGTGGTAGATGGTTTTGGTTTATAAGACCTTTAAACCATACCAATAATGATATCAATCTCATTTTTTTTGGAATAAATTAGTGATGTTTAGATATTGTTATACAAACATTTTCTTATTTCTTGGTATCATGATTTGGAAATAGTTTAATGAAAATTTATAAGTGTTGATTTGGTGTTACGATAAAATTATTAAAACTAAAATTATTTATATAATAGCATTATTTTTGATGATATATTGAATATTATATCATATTTTGAAGCATAAATTAGAATAATGTCCTAAAACTTGATGGTAATCACAATTTTGGTTGGCATTGTATCCTCTAGGCATAGGTCGAGAAGTATCTAGTTGATAAGGCTTAGATAACACAATCACATTGTTTTAAGTGTGTATTTAATCACTTTATGAGGTGGCTCATGTAATCTTATGAACTTTTGAATTTTCCTAGAAGGTGTAAATAATAACATGTCATTATATTTTCAAACCGCGTTTATTATTTTTTACTTGTTAGTTTGAAAATTAGGTGCTTAATTAGTCTTAAAATTAAATGTGATTTTATGTGATATTTGGAGGCAACACACACACAAAAAAACAAAAACCTATTTTCCTCTAAAAGTTTAATCTTAATATTACAGAGCATGTGTCAAAGATCATTAAAAAACTAATAAATAGTAACATAACTTTTATTTAAGTGGTAGAAGAAAAATATTTGAGAAAATAATTTGAGTCTTGATATCAAAAATTTGATGTGACATTTTCATAAGTATTATCTTGAATCTAAGCACATAGTCAACAACATTCTCACTAGATGCTTGTTTGAGTTGTGAATTTTGATAAAACATGAACTTTTGATTAATGCTTATATATTAGAAATAGGTCAAGAATATATTGAATACAAAATTAAACATTAAGTTTATGCATTGAGTCACCACTACTAATTCAAACCATATTCATTTAAACTTATAAGGAAAGGTAAAGAACAAAACTAGAGAATAGAGGATAGTTAACTCTTTAAATAATGAATTATATAGAGGATAGAGAATAGATAACCCTTTAATCAATTCCTCTATGATCAATAGTATATTATTAATGGAATATATTATTTTTATAATTACTTAAATTGATTGTCATATTATTCTTCCCCCTGATAATGAGTACATATATGTTACCCAAAACATCAACTTTAGTTTCTAATAATATGATGGATTTAAAAAAAATCACCTAAAATATATATGATCATGGAAACCTACATACTTTCATCTTAACCCTATATGAAATGGATAATTATAAAGAGTTGAGACTCCTTTAAAATTTGAATACTATCCATATAAATTGTAGCAATGACCTTTCTCAAGTGGTGAAAATATTGTGGAGTTATTGCTACCATTGCATCTATATCTCATCACCTATTTAACATAAAAAAGTACTTATTTTACCATTTATGATCATGGGAAAAATAAGAACCAAAATAAAAAGGAGCTAGAAAAAAAATTTAAAATATTTCTCAAAAATTATATGGCTTCCATTTATTTTCTGCGTAGAAAATTAGGATTTATATTTGGTTGCAAATGGCTTGTAGCATTGTCATAAAAGTAGAACTAGAGATATCTAGATCCACGTAAAACCATCAAGAATTTTCTGATAAAATGGTGGAAGAATATTAGTTTGTAAAAAATGTGGGTGAGGAAAGAGATCTTAGATTCCCTCTTATAAAGATAAATTTATTTTGGGGTGTATCTCTTGTTATAAACATTGACAAGGAAGAAGATTCAGTATAATTAGTTTGGGAAAATGATTTAACTACAAAGAATTTTTATGTGATTAATGATATAACTCATTATTATACGACAATTAATTTTTTTTTGTATGTTAATTATAGAATTGGCATGCCCGCACTTAATCTAGAACATAAATGAGCCTTCCAATCCTCATATCTCCACTTAACTAATCTACCAATTCTATATTCTTCTGTAAAGATAGATTAACCATTAATAAGATTTAAATCTAAATCATTTTAATACAAATATATCTATTTTAACTTTGAACCACCATATAATCACTAAAATTGACTCAAATTATTTTTAGGGAATAATAAATCTTCTTTACCAATAAAATACAAAAAAATATTAAATATTATCTTCCCTAATAAATTATCTATCTTCCATACTGTTAATAATATTAGTCTCACCTCAAGTCTCCAAAATTATTATCACTTAAGACCTAGAAGGGGATTACTAAACAACACTATTATTACAAAGCCATATAATGTGTTCAACCTCTCTAGTTTTAGGTTAAACAATCCAACTAAAAGACTATTAAGTGACAAACTAGGCTTTTTGGTTTCCCCATCAAAGATCTCATATGAATAATTCATCATCAAGATAGATATTGGTGAAAGAATATTTAAAGTGGAAGTTAAAAAATAGTGAAGAGATGAATTTTCCCCTGATATTAGGAAATTTAAACCCCCAAAAAAAAAATTATGAAAGAGGAACATGAATCCCTAAGGAAGATAACATAACATAAGGACATTGTCATTATTAATGCAACTAAAGGTAACACAACACTACTACAAGATATGAAATATTATGAAATCAAAATTATCAATCATATGAATAAAAATGGGAGCTATAATAAGGTTTTAATGATCAAGGTGTTTAACACTATCATCAAACTTACTAAAAATTCATATTATTGAAATATAAAAGTATTGGTCAATTATTTTTGCATCTACTATCAAAAAAAATTGTCAATGATGTGAGACTATATCTTATGTAAGATATAAATATTGATTCAAGAGTATATCTTGTAAAAGGTATAAATCTTGATTCAAAATACTATTTCAGTACCATTTTAAAAATGAAGATTTTGAAGAGCTTCACGCATCTATAAAACATGATAGTTACATAGATTTGTTTTGATAAAATTTCTAATCCAAATAAAACATATGAAACTAAAAATTAAATTTTTAATTTTTTACATTTAAATTTTTTTATATGTTTAACTTTTTTATAGTTATGCATAAAATATAGTTTCATGTCATCCCTAAGACTTATTTATATATGTGCATAATTAAGTAATATTTTTTTGACCTATCTATGTTCACATAAAAATTTACTAAAAATATATCATATTTAAAATATCTCATGTTTAAATAAATCATATTTAGTATAGAGTTTTGCATGACTAACAAAATGATGGTGTCCCTCTTAAAACCATTTTAAAATATTAAAAAATCTCCCACTGTAATGTACCCTAATTGGGAAAAGCAAGCAATAATTGGTTTAGACACAAATCCTAACCAAAACTCTAAAAATAAGATAATATACCAGCCACTCTATGTCTCTTGAACAAGCTACCACACCTCACCAAAAGAAACAAAATGCTAAACGTCACTACTACAAAATTTAACCCACAATCAAAACCACTAATATCCACTCCAAGAACTGAAAATACAATCTAAAATATGATGCAAACTGTTGTAATGAATACCTGAAAATGAAAAGCACCTTAACTAAAAGTATAATTCCCAAAATCAACAATCCAAAGCCTTCCTTCCACTCACCAATCTTGCTGGAAAATTATCTAAAAATAGCTTGAAATATTATGTATAACCAGTGATTAATCCCATCCAATTAATCTAAAAATTAACCCCCAAACTGGTCAGTAAACAAGAGCCTACATGCAAGCTAGAATTTTATCACTTAAATTCACTCAATAATTTCATGAACATTCAATGATTAATGAGGTTCAAACCTTTAGTGAACAAGCTAAAAAAATATTATAATTTAAGGTAAAAATACCCACAAACCCTTGCAACCACCCCTCCAAGTGAGTCACCCAACTCCTAATTAAATTGAAATAAAATTCTAAAGTTTATATCTTTATTTTTGCTTACCAAAATACCTCCAAATCCTTATGATTTAATTCCAAAAAGTTTAGAAATATTATTATAAATGTACCTTTTCAAATCAGAGTCTAAAAAGCCTCCAAAGATGTCTATTTTTTACTCAAACTTATTCACCCCACCTCAGAAAAATATATAAAATAAATCAGATTTTTAAAACTTATCAATGGATCATCAATTGACCTTAAAAATTCTCCTAGGACAAGTAACCCAAGGTGGAAAAATCATATAAAATATTATGTAATATTTTAGGCTTTGATGAACCCCTTTAAATTAGCTCCAAAACAACAAAACCATCCCTCAAATCAAGTTGCCAAAGCTAGAAAATCATATAAAATATAATTTAATATTTTAAGCTTTAATGAACCCTTCAAATCAATTCACATAACCCTCTGTGTAAGTTACCACCCAATAAAATGGCTCTCAATACCTCCATCAAGTTCCCAATTCAAGTTTCCACTCTGTAGGACCTATAATTTCTCAAAAAACTAGCTTCTATAGGGTTTACAATATTATTCAATATAGGTGGTGTCCAAAAACAACCTTTGTATATCCACTTGCAAGTAAACTAAAACCCTTGGCACTCAACTAATATCCTTGAATAGATATGACAAAGTAGTAGGAATGAAAGTTTTCATCCACAAACCCTTGACACTTATTGAATATTTTCATTCTCAAGATGTGATAATCAAACTTGACATAATTGATCAAAGATTCAATATCAATATTTAGCATACCTCTCTAAAAGACTCTTCAATTGATTTTTATAATCATCCTTCAAGGGTAGCACCTAAGTTGAAGGGATGTGTCTTTTGAAACATAATTAACTTTATCTATAAAAACTCCCTTTTGAGGGTTTAGGATCTCATGACCCTTAAAGGTCCTCAACTCAAGTGAACAGTAGATAAAAATTACCTTTTCACAAACTCAACTAAAAATTAGAATAATTAAGTAATTTTTGTCAAAGGATATCCCCTCTCAACATTCCCTTCTCTTTCCTTCCCTAATCCTTGTGGGAACAACAAAGCTAAGGGTCAATAAGAAAGCTAAGCCAAAAATGGGGGCATTACAGTACTCTCCACCCAAAATTGATTGTCCTCAAGCAATTAATAAAGCCATGGGGTTGTCTCCACATTATTCATAATTCACCTTCCCACTAAAATGGCTTCCCACTAAAAAGAATCTTCTATTTGAACTCCCAACTTGATAAACATGTATCTTATTGTCTCCCCCCATGGGCTCAAGATATCATGATCATCTCCCAAGAATTATTCATAACCTAAAAAAATGAAGACATGCAATGCTTGCTTGATTTTGATGTAGTCTCTCAAGGTGATTAATGTATCTCCATAAAATGTTCCAAAAATTTGGAATTAAATTAGTATGATCTCATCATACAACATACCTTGAGTGCAAATGGTACATATATACAACCTCTCCTAAGTGTGCCTTCTATCACTTCCTTTATGCATAGGAAAGATGTTAAATTGATCAAATAAAATCCTCCACCAATTGTTAATATAGAGTTGTACCTCCCATGCTTGATCAATCCAAAAGCATACTTCCTCATGAACATTTATATAATACACCATTGGCTAGAATTTACCCAAAAAATTAAACTTTTGGCCTTCCATTTATTACTATACTTGTCCTTCAAAATCAGTATTTTTGTGACAATTTTTATAATGTACCTTGATACAAAGTTCCCCAACATTGGTTGTAACGTCCCATGAAAATGCCAATTTTTTCCTCTTTCATGTGGCTGAACTTGTTTTGTTAACTAATAACATTTGAAACCAAAAAATTCAGATTTATTATCACTTTTTCCAGCTCTTTCCCTTGGCTTTCATATGGAAAATAAATTATTTTTGATGCCTCAAAGAGTCCATAGGTGAGCCCAACTATGTTTATCATTATTTTTTGAGTATAGGGACCTTATTTTCTTATCATTTGAACCTTGTGAACAACTGCTTGTAATTTCAATTCCTCCCAATTTCAAGAGGGTCCTATCTTCTTTATAACACCACTATTTCTACTTTTTCAAAAAGGAATAGGGTGCTACCCAAAGAACATTTTGGGTTTCCCTTGTCAATAAATTCTCATCTCATTCCTCTCAATATAAGTATGACCAAAATCAAAATTTGTAACACTTACCAATTGTTTTGTAGAGGGTTCCAACTCAGAATGAAGGGGTTGCATTTTATGTCTAGGGGAAGCCTTCTCTTCCATACTACTCATGCTCATCAACATAATATTTTACTTTGAAGAAAGTGCCTCTTTATCATCAAACCATGTAGAACAATCTCATTACATACTACCTTGAATTTAAGCTCAATGGTTTGGTAGTTTTGAGTGTACTTACCAAGTGAGTGAAATCACCATATTGGTATCCCCTATGCCCACCATTTAAAAATAATCTTCAACCACATACTTTTCAAAAGTGAGAATAAGATTTGGAATATTTTTTGTATAAGAGATGGTGAAACCATCCACCACTTTAACACTAAATATTTTGAGTTCCACGGTTTGTAACCCACATGATGTTACCAATCCTCTATCAATGAAATTTTGAGTTTCCCCAATATCAATAAGTATGGTGATAGGTACCCCTAAATGATTTCTTAACTCTATGGGGATAATACCTAGGATCCATTGAAAGTTATTCCAAAGTGCCACTCAATTCCTCTACTCCATCTATCTCCAAGGTGTTCTCCTCATAGTTCACTATCCCAACTTCCTCATCCTCATTTTCCTCTTTGGAAACTAACTTAATGTAGTGAACTTGCCCCTTACCATGGAAATTTCGGCCCTTATCCCAAAGGTCCTTGCATGTGAATCAAATACCTTTCCTTCTCATCTCATTTCACACATCAGATCTACTACATGGTAACTCCTACTACCCCAAACTAGGATGGTTTGGTCTATTCAAGGGACCCACATGATTGGCCTTAGGTAGCCCTTTATATCTACTCTCTCTCTACCCCAATCTACCACCTATCTACTTCCTTATAGGTGGGAAAAAAGTATTCTTTAGCTATCTGAAAGGTGGAAATATGCCCCTTTGAGTAGAAGAATCTAAATCATAGGCCTTATAAATGTCCTCTCTTAACAAATGTGGATCAAATGCCTTGACCAGTTCCCTTAGGGAGTCAACCGATCCCTCTATGAACAACACCACTAGTCTCTTATCTAAAATATCAACCACCATGATTGAAAGTATCTTAAACTTTGTGACATAATCATCTACTAAGGCCCTTTACCTCAATTGAAATAAATCATAGAAATGAAGTGCCAGATCTACTCTATCAAACCTCTTAATCAACATCACACTAAAATTTTTATAGGAGTGTACGTACTAATGCCCGTACATGACCAACCCATGATACCACTATTCATGGGTTACACCCTATAAATGTAAATTAGTAAAATGAATGGCCTCTCCCTCTGCCATAGGTCAAAGTAAAAATAAGGTATCCACATTCTAAATCTAATCCCTTGCTAAGCTCCTTGGTGACCCATCAAATGTGGATAGAGATAACTTCCCCAATGCATGTTTTATATCTCACTGGCTAACCCTCTACCTTTGACTGATCTTGGTCCCAATCTATCCCCTTTTCCAAGCTAAAACTTGGAAAAAAACATATCTTCTCTAACTATCATGGATAAGGTAACATATTCATCCATCTCTCTCTCTCTAAATCCTCACATGGACTAGATAACCCCTCCCTCACTAGTGTGGGCTCCTACCTCTAAAAAAATGTAGACTAGGTAGGCCTACGTGTGGATGATCCATTCCCTAAAAGGGGTGTATGTGCATTTGATATGTTCCTTGAAGAACCACTATCTCTATTGAGTGGCTTCTAGCCATCCATATCACTAAGGGAATGAAGAAACCCCTCTATCACTGCTATCATCCTTTCCTAAGTTTGAGAATACTTATCAAACTAAGACTCAAGAAACTTGTATCTCCTCCCACCCTCTACTTCTTGGTTCCCCATGTCACCTATGACTTGGTCCTACTCAAGAGAACCAACTGGTGGAATCCCTGCTTCCCTATTGCTACTCCTTAGATAATACTTAACCTCTTTGTTTCCACACATGTATTAAACCCTTCATCCCACATAATAGCCAAGATATGGATTTGATACCATGTAATGACTCCTAATTAGGATAAGTAATAAATAATGGGTTTGGATGAAAATCCCAATAAAATATCTGAAAATAAGATAATAGACTAACCACTCTATATCTCTTGAACAAGATACCACACCTCACCAAAGAAAACCAAATGCTAAATACCACTAGGGAAGAATTTAATCCACAATAATAGACACTAATATCCACTCCAAGAACTGAAAATACACTCTAAAATGAAGAGCACCTTAATTGAAAGTATATTTCCCAAAATCAATAATCCAAAGCCTTCCTTCCACTTGCCAACCTTGCCAAAAATTTATCTAAAAATAGCTTGCAATATTATATATAAATAGGGATTAATCCAAGAAAATTAATTTAAAAATTAACCCCTAAATTGGCCACTAAATAAGATAAAATCAAACTGCTAATCCCTCCAAGCAAGCTAAAATTTTACCACATAAATCTACTCTATAATTTCATGAAGATTTAATGATTAATGAGGTTCAAACCCTCAACCAAAAGTCTGGAAAAATATCATAAAATACTTAAAATATTAAGGGTAATATTTATTCCATGATTTAAGGTCAATAACATCCCCAAACATTTGTAACCACCCCTCCAAGTGAGTCACTTAACTCCCAATTAAATTGCAATAAATTCCAAACATTATACCTTTATTTTTGCTTACCAAAAGACCTCTAAAACCTTGTGATTTTATTCTCAAAAAATTAAAAATAATATTCTAAAATTACCTTTATTTTTGCATTGTTTGTCTACTCCTTAGATAAGTTGTATGGTTTCTTTTCAGATCTATTTTTTTTATTCATATTCAATACACCTCTACTGTGGAGAGTTTCTGATTTTGATTATGTTTAGATCTAATTGGTTATAATGATTTTCATTTGAGTTGCTTAGA
This sequence comes from Torreya grandis, assembly GCA_037957365.1. Taxonomy (NCBI): domain Eukaryota; kingdom Viridiplantae; phylum Streptophyta; class Pinopsida; order Cupressales; family Taxaceae; genus Torreya; species Torreya grandis. Next base: position 588,811 of record JARHVA010006117.1, on the reverse strand, counting down.
TCTATTGTGCTAGCAATATATTTTTTGGATAAATTATAATTTTTTTTAATAAAATAATGAGTATCTTGCATATTAATTTTCTCTTCACACAAGTATCTGATTCAGAAAATTCTTTCATGCTAGAAAGAGGACTTCAAGAGGTTTCAAAAAAAAAAGGTCATAATAAGTATTTTGATTAATATTCAAGGTGATATGAGGTTCTTAGGTTGACCCTATGATTCTATTTTTCTATGTGATCAAGAAAAAAATTCAGATCTTGTATTTAAAGTGAAAAATTAGCATAGAAGATTGATCTGTGGAAAATTGTTGTTTTATTTTGCTGTAATTTTCCTTCAAATACACTTTTTATAGACATGGTATAAATAATTTAATTTTATCTAATCATTTAATATTGTTTGGTGTAATTTTTTATTTTGACCCATTTGTAAAAACTATATCTTTTGATTAGTAATTCAAAATTGAGTGTTATTTTTTCAAAAGTATATGTTTTTTAATGACTGATTTATTGGTGTCATTTAATTTTTTTACAATGCACTAAAATGTAAAGTGCCAAATTTGAATGGGGGCTATACAATAATCACGGGGGATTTTCTCTCTCATTGTTATTTTTGACTTTGAACAACATCCTATTTATATGAGCTTTGGCCCACATTAGTATTTCATGGCCAACATTATATTGCTTATGCCACTTGAACTTTGCACTATCTTGGATTAATTTTTAGTTGAGTTTGATGTCATTTTCATGTGCTTTGTAGATTGTCCTTTTTTGAGAGTTGATCATTTGAGGTGTATTTTTACATACATGATTGTTTTTGGTTTTTTCATTTTCCACACTCTTCCATCAGCCCATGACATGCTTCATTCTAGTTTGCACATTGACACATTGACACACTTGTAGGTTGTGTCAACTTTCCATAAAGGCCCCTTTCTTAGCACCTTGCCTTCTTCTACAGAGACAATTTTTTGCTCCCTTATTTTTATAGCATCTCTCATGATTGGTTATTCATTATTCGATAGGGTGACAATATATTTATTTGGAGCTATTCTAATGATGCCTAGTGTCTTTCTTATTTCCATTTGGTGTTTTTTTGTGTATGTGATATATTGTACTTGGACTGATTTATAATGTGTTATGGGAGATTTTATTGATTTAGCCTTGTCTACCTTCATGTGTTTATGTGCTCTATTTTGGGCACCATTTCACTTCTTCATTTTTTTGTCTCTTCTATCACCACCAGAGCCATCCTCTTTGAAATACCTTATCTATATTTTTGACACCACTTTTTAGACACTTGACAATCTCCCACAACATATGTAGCTATTCTAGTGTAGACAATGTCATCTTGCTTGGTGTTTAAGTAGTGGATTCAGACCACTCATATAGACCTTTTTTTTCCTCCATTCCACCCATTATGAAGAGGGAGTGAACTATAGCTTTATTATCATCACTCCACTTAATCAATAGTATGTGGGGGGGGCGGTGGGCGGCGAGGGCATGGGTGGTGTGGTGTAGATACTAACTCTTAGGTGTTGAACTTTCCATGCATATGTATTACTCTTTTGAATTTTTGTCACCACTGACAATGTTCTTGATTGAAACTATTCTAGTGAAGTCGAGTGTCAATTATTTTTGTGATCAAGTAGTGGATTCATATTACTCATGCAGATTGAGTTCCTTCATGACTTGTGAGTAATACGAGTATGTATTAGTTCAACATCATGTTTGGGGGGATTTCTAGCTCTCTCTTCTTATTTTCTCTCTTTGGGGGGGGGGGAGAGGAGATTTTCCTATGGGTTTTCTCTCTTTTATCTACTTTATGAAAGTTATATATATTGCACTTTTGTGAATGTTTTATGGATTCCTCATTTATACATGGCTATCTTATTCAAGCCCTTTAATTTGTAGAACCCATATGAGGATTTTTTACTTGACCCCATGGCCTTCTTGGTGATTTTTATAGTGACATTAGTGTTGTATCCCCACCAGTGACACCAGTGTGGCAACCCCAATAGTCTTTGTGATAGTTTCTCACCATATTATTGGAAGGTGTTCAAGTAATACTTTATTAGGTTCATTATCATTCTACCTAGTATTTTAGAGTGTAGTGTTCAAATTTAGTGATTCTCATATTCATTACCATTCCTACTTTCATTTAGTAGATATAATGAATTGACATCCATGTACTCTGACAAGATGGATTGATGTCCATATGGACACATGGATTCACACTACATATTTTATTGTACCCACTTAAGCTACATTTAAGAGGGGTGTTGGTGTAGGATATTACTTTCCTACTCTTTATCTTACTTAGGTGTTATTTTTATTTTATTTTTTTTATCCCACATTCACGAGGATAATGGTTTTATGCCTTAATTCCACATATATTAAGGAAATTAGTCCCACATTCATGGGATGGTTAATATTTTCCTCTATTCTACCTATTTGTACATCTCTATCATAAACTATTTGCATAAAGTGGATAGTATAGAGTTCATATATTCTTTGTGTGCAATTTTGAAGCTTTCATGGTTGTGAAATTCATGGAGAGATATTTGATGAAGAGTCCTCTTAACTCTATCACTTCCCTCCTACTAATCCTTAAGTAATACTTAACATCTTTATTTCTACTCATGTATCAAACCCTTAACTACACAAAATATCCAAGATATGGCTCTAATACCAATGTAATGTCCCCTAATTGGGACAAGTAAGAAATAATGGGTTTGCATGTAAATCCCAATAAAAAATATTAAAATAAGATAATAGACCAACCACACTATGTCTTTTGAACAAGCTACCACACCTCATCAAAGGCAACCAAATGCCAAATACCACTAGGGTAGAATTTAATCCATAATCATAGACACAAATTCTACCCTAGTGGAATTTAGCATTTGGTGGCATTATTGACCTTAAATGGTGCAAATTGCTTTAATGAATACCTAGAAATGAAGAACACCTTAGCTAAAAGTATATTTTCCAAAATCAACAATCCAAAGCCTTCCTTCCACTCACCAAACCTTACTAGAAAATTCTTTGAAAATAACTTGTAATATTTTGTATAACCAGTGATTAATCCCAACCAAGTAATCTAAAAATTAACCCCCAAACTTTCTAGTAAATAAGAGAAAATCAAATCACTAATCCCTCCAAGAAAGATGGAATTTTACCACATAAATTCAATCTATAATTTCATGAAAATTCAATGATTAAAGAGGTTTAAACCCTCAATAAAAAATCTAGAAAACTATCAAAAAATATTACAAATATTAAGGTTAATATTTGTTCCACAATTTAAAGTCAACAACACCACCAAACCCTTGCAACTAACCCTCTAAGTGAGTCTCCCAACTCTTGATTAAATTACAATCAAGTCCATACTTTATACCTTTATTTTTGCGTACCAAAAGACCTCCAAAAACTTGTCATTTTATTCCCAAAAATTTAGAAATAATATTATAAATGTACCTTATCAAATCAGAGTGTAAAAACCCTCCAAATATGTCCAATTCTTCCTCAAAATTATTCACCCTACCTTATAAAAATATATAAAATAAATAAAATTATTTATAATTACCAATGGATCATCAATTGACCTTCAAAATGCTCCTATAGAAAGTCTCCCAAGCTAAAAAAATCATATAAAATATTATACAATATTTTAGGCTTCAATGAACCCCTTTAAATAAGCTCTAAGAATACAAAACCAACCCTCAATTTAAGTATCCAAATATGGAAAATCATTAAAAATATTATGAAATATTTTAGACTTCAATAAACCCTTCAAATCAGCTCACATAAGCCTCTAGGAAAGTCACCACCCAATGAAATGGCTCTCAATACTACAAACAAGCGACTAATGCAAGTCACCACTCTCCAAGACCTATAATTTCTCCAAAACCCAACTTATATGGGGTTTTAAATATTCCTCAATGTAGGTGGTTTCAAAAAATACCTTTGTAGATCCACTTTCATGTAAACATGCAATTTTGAAACTTAACTATAGCCCTTAAATAAATCTGCCAAAGCAGTAGGAATGGAAGTTTTCATACACAAATCCTTGATAATTATTGAATGTTTTTATCCTTAATATGTGGTAATCAAGCTTATCATACTTGATAAAAGAATAAATATCAATATTTAGCATACCTCTCTAAAAGACTCTTCAATTGCTTTTTCTAATCATCCCCCCATGGTGGTGTCCAAGTTGGAGGGAGGTGTCTTTTAAAACATAGGCAACTTTACCTTTAAGAAATACCTTTTGAGGGTTTAGGCTCCAATGACCCTTAAATGTCCTCAACATAATTTAACATTGGATCAAAAGTAAATTTATGTTGGGAATGGTGAATAAGGATTACAACCTAAGATTTACAAGTAATAACACAAAAAACATCACACAATGAAGCTATGTACAATTGTTTGCAAAATAACACAAGTGAAGTGTTATTCAGAAATAAGATATGCTAGTACAAAGGAAAGCCCTTGCATAAGTAGGCAAGGCAAAACATAAAAATAGCCTAACTAACCAACATGGGATGAATCCTCACATAAGACAAATTCACAAAAGGACAAAATAGCTAACTAATACACTAAAAAATGCAATTTTTTTTATGTGAAGATTTATTCCATATTGGTTAGTTAGGCTAGTTCTGTGTTTTTCCTTGCCTAATTATGCAAGGGTTTTCATTTGTACTAGTATATCTTATTTTTGAATAACATTTGACTTGCATTAATTTACAATCAGTTGTTCATAGCTTCATTATGCGATGTTTTTGGTGTTATCACTTGTTAATTTTTTGATATAATGATTGTTTACCATTCCTAACATGGTATTAGAGCAGTCTTCAACTATTATTTTTCCAACCACAATTTTTTTTCATTATTTTTATACTCCATAGATAATTTGTATGGTTCTTTTTTAGATCTATGTTTTTTATTCATATTCAAAACACCTCTATTGTAAAGATTTTCTAGTTTTGAGTATGCTTAGATATGTTGTGTTTAGATATAATTGGTCATAATGATTTGCATTTGAGTTTCTTAGATTTGTTGTGATAGCCATATATTTTTTGGATAAATTATAAAGTTTTTTTCTTATAAAATCATGTGTATCTTACAAATCAGTTTTCTCTTCACATAAATATCTAGTTTAGAAAAATTCTTTCACTGATAGAAAGAATACTTAATTTTTTTTTTCCAAAAAATGGTCATAATAAATATTATGATTAATATCCAAGGAGATGTGAGGCTCTAAACTTGACCCTATGATTTTATTTTTTTGCACAATCAAGAAAAAAATTAGATCTTGTATTTAAAGTGAAAAATCATCATGAAAGATTAATCTATGTGATTTTTTTTTTTCTTTTGTCGCAATTTTATTTAAAATACATTTTTCTATATCTAGTAGAAAATTTTAATTTTCTCCAAGCATTTAATATTTTTTGGTGCAATATTTTATTTTTGACCCATTTGTAAGAAAATATACCTTTTTATTAGTAACTTGAAATTGAGTGTTATTTTTTCAGAAGTGTATGTTTTTAATGCCCAATATATTGGCATCGTTTATTTTTTTTAAAAATGCTCTAAAATGTAAGGTTCCAAATTTGAGGGGGGCCTATACAATAACCATGTGGGATTTTCTCTCTCATTGTAATTTTAGATATATTTTTGATTGTGATCGACATCCTATTTTCATGAGCTTTGGCCCACATTACTCTTTCTTAGCCCACATTATATTGTTTAGGCCACTCTTGCACTTTACACTATCTCTAATGCATTTTTTATTGAGTCTGATGTCCTTTGCATGTGATTTGTAGATTTTCATTTTTTTGGAGTTGATCATTTCAAGTGTAATTTTGCATACATGATGGCTTTTATCATTGTTTTATTCTTTTTAGGAAATTAAGTGTTTAATTCTTAAGTAAATAAAGGGTCTAAGTAATATAAATTAGTAAATAGATATGCTTTAATTAACCTACTAATTTGTGTAAAAAAATATTTTTTATTATTTTAAATATAGTAGTATGTGAGAGAAATTAGAACTTAACTTATTCTAGCTAATCTGGATTGAGATAGAGTCTGATACTGGAGGAGTAGGACTAAAAAATAGGCTAAAACAGGTTCTGGATCTTTATTTTTGAGTTAGCTAGGAGCACCAAAAGTGGACACCCTACTATTCAGTCCTATATTCCTATTATGGTGCTATTATCTTGAGGTTGAAATCTTTCTAGGTTTTGCCTAGTAAGTTTGTGTTACCTTATATGTGAAATTTTGAGGCTTAGAAGCCTGCAAGCTCACTATGTGTCTAGGATCTCTTGGTGCTTGAAATTAAATTGAAACTTAGGGAAATAAGATAAGGGATTAGTGTGTAAAGGATATGTTGGATGGAATTCACACCCCATGTGTGGGCATGTTGCCTACATACCAATACTTTGAAGAGGGACCAAGCAAATGTAATTCACCCATTAAAGTGCTTGGTGAAATAATGTGTGATGTATGCAACTATATGTACTTTGGGTGACCAAGAACTAGTATTAGTGATTGAACAGGATTAAAATGATCTTAGAAGGCTATATGCATAGATTAGGGAAAAGTGCTTGAGTGTACTTATATTCTTGCTTCTTTTCTATAAATGAGTGTCAACCCCTCTAAATGGACTTTGAATGGCATTTTATAGGGTAATTAATGATTATGGGTTAGATGAACTTGTATTAGGCTAATAGGTAAAAAGATAAGGATTCAATAAAATCTGAGCATTTAAGGTAAAAATGAACTTGGACAACAATGCTGAAAATAAGACACCCTAAGTTTCAGCAATCCTATCTAAGTTAGGTGTTATTTTCCTAAGGGGATGAGACCTAGGGGATAGTTCTAGTCTTGAGAAGCTACTTGGGTCTCAAAAATCTTAGCCCAAAAATTTATAGATGACTGAGAGTCAGTGAAAGACTAACTGAGAAAGGTTATGTGAGCAATAAAGAGGACATATAGGTTGTGTGCTATTATGCATGCCTAAGTCATCCAATTTCACATTTTATATGACTATATTCCCCCCCTCCCACCCTACTCTCCCCTCCTCTACCCCTCCCCACCTCCACTTTATTTTAGTGATGCAACAAAGAAAAATACTATGACAAAAGAAGAATAGAAATCATACATGAACTTACCTATAAGGGAGAAGCTCATGAAATTATGTGATGTTGGATATGCATAGAGAGAGCATGCTATGAAGTGTGAATTTGTAAATGAAAACATAAATTATATCAATTCTTAATAGATATGATATATTTAAAATAAGAATGTAAAAAGCTGAGTAAGAGGAAGAGAAAGGAATAGATACACCTCACCAGGTTCATGAACCAATATAAAACCTATAATGAAGCTAGATTGTGTTGAGTATGTATTGAATCAAGAGAAATATCAAAAATAGAGCTGAGTACTCAATTCCATAAAATGTGGCTTAAGAATGCAAATGTTGGTCCTTCGGCTTTATCATTGCCAACCAAGTAAATTTAATGAATCATGCATGTGTTAATTGATGTTTGGACTGTATGTCCAATCCCTTTGAATAGGTGGCTCAAGAATATAAAGGTTAGCCCTTTGGCTCCATCATTACCCCATGAAGTTAAGGTATGAAGTGATACCAATAAATAATATATGTCATATGAGATGGCTCATGGATTCCATGGATGTGATGGAAATCTTGACAATGTGGCATGGATAGCTGAATGTGTGCTGAAAACCAGGTCACTCTTGGTCATTAGATGGAGGTTAGGCTTGTATGAAAGCCACTGTGAACTAATGTACTAGTTTTATGTGAAAGCCAACTTAGGAACTTGGGTAATTGAAAATTTAAAATTGTATGAAAGTTCAACTTGAATGTGATGCCAACCACCTATAGATAGTGTAAGGCATGCAACTACTGAAAATGCCTAAAATAAATCAAAACTTATAAATAAAAGAAGATCAATGTGCCACACACAATACCCCCATTAAATGATATATAGAACATGGATTTTGATCTAGAAGTTATGCCAACTACTTAATCTAAACTATAAGTGAGAACCATCATGTTGTACATGATAACCCCTTGTATCTGAGAAAATTGTGCTACAACTATTGAATTTGACTGATCTAAAAGTACAAAAACTATTTCTAAACTAATTTTTTTGCCTATTTATAGAAACATTGAGTGTTTTAATACATAGATAGGAGCGCTAAAATGTGGACACCCCTATGTTTGGTTATACTTTCCATTTTTAGCACTATTGTTTGATGTTAAAATTGACTACTGATTTGAAACTGTCACTATTTTTTTCTCTAATTTGTCTGATTTAACATCTAAATTCTATGCGGAGTATTATAAATGCTACTATTTTTATTCTTAGGAGGTTTGATAACTATGAAAAAAACCCTATTTAATGCCCATTTTTTGAGGGTAGGAATAATAAACTTGTAATGACTACCCTCAGAAGAAAAAAGTCTTACAAGTGTGTTAAGTTGTATAGATATATGATATAACATTTATATTTAACAAGATATCTCTGGACTTGGAAATGATTGTATTGTGATGTTTTTAGATCAACAGAGGTATGCCTAGATAGATATAACAATGTGAAAGTATGTGCAAAGTACTAAACTAGAAATGTTAGAAGTTAGTTGTTTAGTTGTTAGTTATTAGTTGGAGGGATGGAGCATGGTGTCCATCATGGCATCCATGAAATCAAGGTAATTGCATGATATGTATCATGTTATTGTACAAAATTATAAGCAAATAAGCAATCAAGTATCAATCAAGAAGCAAGAAGCATACAAGGATGGCCAAGGGGCCATGCAAATAAGGGACATGTAAACATGTCACTCAAACTAGAAGACAAACATGGAAGGCAAGTTCAAATGCCACATACACATATAAATTAACAAGAAAAGTTGGCATAAGGGCCACAGGCACATAGAAGAGTACAAATGAAGGACATTTTCAAATTTCCTAAATCACACACATGAATAAAAACAAAGGACATTGGAAAATGTCCTAAGATATAAGCCAGAGACAAGCTAGAATGGGAAATGTAATCACACAAGCTACACTATACAAGAAGAGTAATCATGTAATAATTGGAAAGATACAAGCACAACTAAATATTCCAAACAAATGTGAGAGTATGTAAAACATGTTTAGTACAAGACTAGGTATATGTTAAGAGATACACAAGTGCTAGATACTAGTGAAAAGTTGATATAATATTCTATGAAAACTATAAAGTAATGCACATCAGTATGATAAATCAGTGTGTGTGGTGTAATAATGACATAACCTAGATTGTGTAGTCATGTAGAAGATGTCCCTAATGGGTGTGTATAACAATGTATGTCTCAAATGTAGAAGTAGGAATGCACCATCAGTGGATAGAATGAATCAATCAAGGAGCTGGATATCACTACACACACTCAAAGAAGATCAAGTGAAGCATGGTAATGTATAAAATTGGCATACAATAGCATAAAATAATAAATGTAAGTCTTAGCATGATAGTAGTAATGTAAAGCATGGATAATGCATACAATTGAAATGTTTTTGGTATTTTTGATATATTGGAATGTTTTTGTGTTTTGATGTTTTGTATTATTTTTGCATTTTATTGATATAATTTATGTATAAGAAATACTATGAAGAAATGATACTAACCGATGAGTCTCATATGAGACTCCTTATCATGGTGTCCTGTATCAAACAACTAAATCATGCATGGCTGTGAGGCATGGGTGTATGCCTAAGATTGGGAAGCTAAAACATGTGTACATTGTAACTACTTTGAAATCTCTAAAGTGGAAGCCAAATATAGGGTCCACTTATAACTCTAAGAAGTGGATACAACTGTAAGTTTTTTAGGGACCCATCTAGAAGTAGAAGGGGATATCTGAATAAGTGTCCTTTGTGTAGCTATACGAGACCTCAATGTAACTACTCTAGGTATGAATATTATCATTGGAATTTATCTAGAATCCTAAAACTATGGGGGTGTATGGACCCTCTATAATGGTGATGGATGTCACAATTGTAGCTGGATCTGAAGTGAAAGTTATACTAAAATTGGTAGAAGAAATGACGCTGGTGATTATACGTTGGTAGATGGCTCTAAAGTGGGGAGTAGTGAACCATAAGGAACTCCATCACCTGTGAGAACCTAATTAACATGAATGTACTTCATGCATCTATGAACTATAGAAGGTAATACCCTAAGTTTTTGAATCCATGGTTGACTAAGTAATATGTCAAAAACTCTTGCATTGGGAACTATAGTGAATGGTGTTGTCACATATGTAGGGCCAACCTATAGTGGAAGTACTATCTCACCTAATGAAATCTTAATATTCCCACTAAAACCATTGATAACTATGTCTATCGAGGTGTTATCCTACTTTGAATAACCAAAATACTAAAGTAGTGTGAAGGTGTACATGTTATGACTAGAACCATTATCAATGAGTACACTATGAATATGATGATTATGAATATGTGCTCTGATAAAAAGTGTATTATATATTATATTATCTTCCACAATCTCTTGATCTAAAAAAATATCAAAGGCCTGATTAGAACTCTGGACTCATCCACACCTATCATACCTCTCAAAGGATGTTCCTCAATTGAAGCCACCTGGTATGTAGCTGGTAGAGGATGTGTATGGTATGTATGATGAACAACTGAGGTGTCCTCTTTATATTATTTTTAATTCTATGGAAATGGATTTGAAAATATTTTCAAATATTTATCTTGTGGTGGCTTTGTCTTTGGAGGCTCAACTGAAGTGCCTAGATTAAGTATATTTTCATCTATCAATTCTTGTATCTTATGTCATAAATTGATTCATTTTTTTGTTGTGTGGCCTAATGCCCTATGAAAATCACAAAATTCATGTTAATCATATCCTCATGGAAGAGGCTTTACTGGATATATTTTTTAGATAGGTGCGAGAGTGATGATGTTACATTACAATAACTATTATAAAACCCTATCTGGAGAAACTGGTAGATTGGTAAATGCATAATGAGGAGGTGATATTAAAACCACATGTTGAGGGGACTTTGAAGCCACATTGACTATTCATTGATTTTGATTCTTGTTGTCATTTATTTTGAACTTGTATGGGACTTTGTTATTACTCTTGTTGGTTGTGTTTGAGATACTTGAATACTTAAGTTTTCCCATTGAAATTAGCTCGACTTCTCTTCCCTTGAGTGTATGACATAATTTAGTGAAGGAAGAGAATCTTTTGAACATAATAGATTTATGCAATGATGGTAGATGGCTATATTTAAAGATGTCCTATAGCTCTTGATTAGCGATGGGGCTAGTTAGTTTAGCCAGAATAGTCTCGTATCTAAGAACATAATCCATGAGGGGCTCATTTGACCTTTTTTTTTACTATGCAATCTATGCATATGAAACCTTGTCACCAATATTGATATTGAAATGTGGGAGGAACATGTTTGCTAAAGGATTGAAGGTTGTAACTGACTAATTTGGTAGACTATAAAACTATTGTAAATCATAATCCTTTAGGCTCTATGGAAATATATTTGTAAGTAGCTAGTCATTGGGTACATAATCCAAGAACGCTACATGAAAATATCTCAAATGTGTCTCTAGATCACCCTTACCATCATAAAGAGTAAGCTTGGGTTAGATAAAACCTTATGGCAAGGGTGTAGAACCAATATGATGTGCCAATGTTGTATGCAAAAGAGAAAAAGAATCCAAAGCCTATGTAGGTCTAGAGGTACCTTGCTCAATATTTTGCACCTTGGATTGAAGAGATCGTATCTCTTACACAAAGGTTACAATATTAAAAAATAGGGATGTACTAGCTACAACTGGTGGCATAGAAGAAGGTTGGGTTATTATAGGAGGTCATTGAGACATAGTTGGCCCCTTTGTGTTATTAATAATTCGCTATTCTTTGGTTTTATAAGATTTCCATTAGTTATTTTTTGTTTTTCTTATTGTATAATTCTAAGCATGTCATCTTGCATATCTAGGTGTTTGGTTAAGAGTTATTGAAGTTTTCTTTTATTAGTTTCATCAAAACTAGTATATTGAGCCATTGATAGGGTAGGAAAACAATTTGAAATGTTTTTAAATGATTTTCAATGTGTTTTAATAGGTAATGTGCTATAAAGGGAAAGTACTAAACATAAGAAATAAAACATCTAAAAAAAATAGTGATTTGGAATTTATGCAAAAAAAGATATTGAGCTGCCAAACATGTAAAGTGATACCTCAGAAAATAAGTAGGTGTTAGTATATGCAACTAAATATTTTTTATAAATACTTTTGAAAAATACAATGAGTGTTTGATTTTTGAATTGATTATCTGAGTTTGATATGCAACTAATTTTTTAGAAAATGATGTGAAAAGTAGTGAAAAATAGCTGAGAATGTATTTGATGCAACTAGAGTTTTGAATGAATTTTTTGAGAATAAGTGAAATAATTTGAAAAATTTATACAAAATTTGTAGAAAATTTCTTGAAAATTTTAGGAAAAATTAGAAAGTATTTCTAAAATTAGCAATATATTTTTCCTAGTGTGTTAAGTGTGTTTGTATACAAAAAGGACCTAGTATGTGCAAACTAGGGTTTGAACAGAATATATGATATTTTTCAATTAATTGATAGATTTATAATTTTTAAAATTGATAAAAAAAATAGTGAATTATGGAAAAAAATAAAAAATAATTATCCCTAGGGTTTCTAAGGTTTTTGTGTGGATGTTTGAAGTAAGGAGGGTTCACCAAATGTTTTATTCTTTTTAGGAAATTAAGTGTTTAATTCTTAAGTAAATAAAGGGTCTGAGTAATATAAATTAGTAAATAAATATGATTTAATTAACCTACTAATATGTGTAAATATAAAGTATTTTATCTTTTTCTAAATATAGTAGTATGTGATAGAAATTAGAACTTAGCTTATTCCATCTTATTTGGATTGAGATAGAGTCTGATACTAGAGAAGCAAGATAGAAAAACACTCTAGAATGGGTTCTTGAACTTTGTTTTTGAGTTAGATAGGAGTGATAAAATATGAAAACTATTTTCTAATGCTATAGTCCTATTTTGGCACTATTATCTTGAGGTTGAAAGTTTTCAGGTTTTGTTTGGTAGCTGGGTGTTAACCTATCTATGAAATTTTGAGGCCTAGAAGCTTGTGGAGCTCACTGTGTGTCTAATTCAATCTTTGAAACCATTAGGAGCTCTTAGTTCCTAAAATTAAATTGAAACTTAGGGAAAGAAGAGAAGGGGTTAGTGTGTAAATGATACACTGGACACACTTCACACCCTGTGTGTTAGCACATTGCCTACATACCAATACCCTGAAGAGGAATCAAGCTATTGTAGTTATCTTTTTGAAGTTCTTAGTGCAATAATATGTGATGTATGTAAATAAATTCAAAACTAAATGTAATTTGGATGACCAATAACTAGTATGAATGCTTAATAGGCTTGAAATGATCTTGGAAGGATGTATACAAAGAATAAGGAAGAGTGCTTGAGTGTACTTGATTGTATTATTGCTTCTTTTCTGTAAATGAGTGCCAACCCCTCTAAATGGAATTTTAATGGCATTTTATAAAGTAGTTAATGATCATGGGTTAGATGAACTTGTATTATGTTGATAGGAAAAAAGATAAGGATTCAAGTAAATTTAACTATTTGAGGTAAAAAAGAACTTAGACAACAACACTGAAAATAGGACACCCTGAGTTTTGATGCTCATATCTAAGTTGGTAACTATTTTCCTAAGGGGATGAGACTTGAGGGGATATATATAGGTCAGAGACGACTACCTAAATCTCAAAAAACTTAGTTCAGAAAGCTACAAATAACTGGGAATTAGTGAAAGACTAACAGAGAAGGGTTGTGTGAGCAAGAAAGAGGACCTATAGGTTGGGTGCTATTAGCCATGCCTAAGTCATCCAATTTTAAAATTCATATAAATACAATCACCATTTTCCACAATCTTACATTAACACATGACATCCTCTATTATTATTTTCACATTGAAACTTCGACACACTTGTAGGTTGTGTCATGTTTCTATCAAGGCCCCTTTCTTAGTGTCTTGCCTTTTTCTATGGAGACACTTTTCATTCCCTTATTTTTTGAGCATCTCTCATGATTGGTGATGGCTTCTTTGATAGGTTGACAATCTCTTTATTTAGAGCTATTTTAGTCATGCACATTATCTTCTTTGTTTTCATTTGGTGTTTTTTATGTATGTGATATATTATACTCACACTAGTTTATAAAGTGTCATGGGGGATTTGTTGATTCAACCTTGTCTACCTTCATGTGTTTTTGTGCTCTAATTTGGGCATATTTTAACTTCTTAGTTGCTTAGATATTCCATCACTACCATATCCATCCTCTTTTAAAGACCTTATCTATATTTTTAACATAATGTTTTTGACATTTGACAGTCTACCAAAATATATGGATCTATTCTACTGAATAAAGTGTCAGCTTGTTTGGTGTTTAAGTAGTGGATTTAGACCACTCATACAAATAGTTTTTTCCTACACTCCACCAGTTATGGGGAGGGGTCTACATACAATTCTTTTATCATCACTCCACCTAGTTAGTAGTATGGGGGGTGTGTGGTATAGATCCTGATTCTTAGGTGTTGAGCATTCCTTACACATGTAATAATCTTTTGAATTTTCATCACCACTAATAGTCTTCTTGATTAAAACTATTATAGTGAAGCCCTGTGTTAGTTATTTTTGTGATCAAGTAGTGGATTTAGACTAGTCTTACAGATTGAGTTCTTTCATGACTTATGAATAATGGGAGTATGCATTACTTCAACATCATATTTTGGGGGATTTCTATCTCTCTTCTTTTTTTTATCTCTTTTTTGGGGAGATTTTTTCTCATGGGCTTTCTTTCTTTTATCTACTTTATGATAGATATATTTTGTAATTTTTTGAGTGTTTCTAGATTCCTCCTTTATACATGGGTATCATATTCAAGCACATTATTTTTCATAACATATATGAGGTTTTTTTTACTTGACTCCATGGCATTTTTGATGATTCTTATAGTGACACTAGTGTGGTATCCCCACTAGTGACACTAGTGTGGCATCCCCACTAGTCTTTATGCTCACTTGTCACCATCTTGTTGGAGGGTGTTCAAGTAATGCTTTCTTAGGTTCATCATCATTCTACCCAATATTTTGAAGTCTAGTGTTCATATTCAATGATCCTCGTATTCAACACCATTCTTAATTTCACTTGGAGTTTATTAAAACTCAACATCCATGTACTCCAAAAAGATGGATTGGCATCTATAGGGACACATGGCTTCACACTTCATCCTTTATTGTACCCACCTAAGATACATTTAAGGGGGGTGATGTTGTAGGATATTACTTTCTTACTCTTTATCTTACTTAGGTGTTATTTCATTTGGATTTATTTATCTCGAATTCATGAGGATGATAGGTTTATGCCTTACTTCCACTTATATTGGGGAAGTTAGTCCCACATGCTTGGGATGGTTAGGATTCTCCTATCTTTTACCTATTTTTACTTCTCTATTGTAAATTATTTGCATAGAGTGGATAATATAAATTTGATTTATTCTTTGTGTGAAATGTTAAAGCTTTCATGGCTATGATAATAGATTCATGGAGAGATCTTAGTTGAAAATTATTCTTAACTCTATCACTTCCCTCCTTTTACTCCTCAAGTAATACTTAACCTCTTTGTTGCCACTCATGTATCAAACCCTTCATCCCACATAATTGCCAAGATATGGATCTAATATCACTATAATGTCCCCTAATTGGTAAAATTAATCAATAATGGGTTTGGATGTAGATCCCAATAAAAATATGAAAATAAGATAATACACCAACCACTCTATGTCTCTTAAACAAGCTACCATACCTCACCAAATGGAACCAAATGTTAAACACCACTAGGGTAGAATTTAATCCACAATCATAGCCACTAATATCCAATCTAAGAACTGAAAATACTCTCTAAAACATGGTGTAAAGTAATCTAATGATTACCTGTAAAATAAAAAGCACTTTAGCTAAAAGTATGTTTTTGAAAATCAACAATCCAAACCCTTCCTTCCACTCACCAACCTTTCTTGAAAATTATCTAAAAATATATTTCAATATTATGTATAACCAATGATTAATTCCAACCAAGTAATCTAAAAATTAACCCCAAACTTGCCACTAAATAAGAGAAAATCAAATTGTTAATCCCTTCAAGCGAGCTGGAATTTTACCACATAAATTCACTCTATAATTCCATGAATAGTCAATGATTAATGATGTTCAAACCCTCAACCAAAAAACTAGAAAAATATCATAAAATATTTCAAATATTAAAGGAAATATTTGTTCCATAATTTATGGTCAACTACACCCCTAAACCCTTACAACCACCCCTCTAAGTGAGTCTCTCAAATCTCAATTAAATTACAATAAATTCCAAACTTTATACCTTTATTTTTGCTTACCAAAATACCTCCAAAACCTTGTGATTTTATTCCCAAAAATTTATAAATAATATCACAAATGCAACTTATCAAATTGGAGTCTAAAAACCCTCCAAATATGTCCAATTCTTCCTCAAAGTTATTTACCCTAGCTCAGAAAAATATATAAAATAAATCATATTATTTAAAATTACCAATGGATCATCAATTGAACTTCAAAATGATCCTATATAAAGTGTCCCAAGCTATTAAAATCATATAAAATATTATTCAATATTTTAGGCTTCAATTAAACCCTTCAAATAAGTTCTAAGACCATAAAACCAACCCTCAATTCAAGTTACCAAAGCTATAAAATCATATAAAATATTATGCAATATTTTAGGCTTCAATAAACTCTTAATATCAACTCACATAAAAATCTAGACAAGTCATCACTAAATGAAATAGTTCTCAATACCATGAATAAGCTCCCAATGCAAGTTTCCACTTTTCAAGACCTGCAATTTATCCAAAAACCAACTTCTATAGGGTTTGCAATATTCCTCAATATAGGTGGTGTCCAAAAACACTTTTGTAGATCCACTTTCATGTAAACATATAATTTTTAATCTCAACTATAGCCCTTGAATAGAGCTTCCAAAGTAGTAGGAATGGAGAATTTTATCCCCAAACCCTTGACACTTCTTGAAGGTTTTCATCCTTAAGATTTGGTAATCAATGTTGACATACTTAATGAAAGATTTAATATCAATATTTAGCATACCTAACCAAAATACTCTTCAATTTATTTTTATAATTATCCCCCAAGGGTGGTTCCCAAGTTGGAAGGATGTGTCTTTTAAAGCATGAGCAACTTTATCTTTAAAAACTCCCTTTTGAGAGTTCAAGATCTCATGACCCTTAAAGTTCCTCAACTTAAGTCAACATTAAATCAAAAGTACATTTTTTAAAACTCAACTAAATTAGAAAACTTAAGTACTTTTTACCTTTTTTCTCAAATGATATCCCCCCTCAACATTCCCTTATCTTTCATTTCCTTATTAGCCTTGTGGGAACAACCAAGCTAAGATTAAATAAGCAAGCTATGCCAAAAAAGAGGATGTTACACCTATTTTTCCTTTTGTAACTATTAGGACATAAAGTTGAAGCACTTGGTTGGTAATATATCCTTTTTTGTTAAAAATTTGAAAGTTTTTATGTTTAAGTTGAATGATTATAGGGCAAATGAAAATGAAGTTTTGGTGAGTTTTGATGTGTCATCACTATATGGAAATAGACCAATTGATGAAGCTATGAATCCTAACACCATAGACTCCAAAACAAAATATTTAGTGGATTTGTGCTTAATATAAACTTTATTCACCTTTAAAAGGGGAGATCTATGATTTAAAAAATAAGGAGTAGCTATGGGTTTTCCATTATCACTCGTTGAAACTATATTATTTATAAAAAATATTATTCAAAAGATTTAAAATCTTATCCATTAAAAAGTAATTTATGGAATAAGTTTGTTGATGATACTAATGCAAAAATTTACCATGTTATTCTTGATATTGATAAACTCCTAGTTCATTTGTATGGGAGGATGAACCATATAATGTTCATTATGGAGAAGGAAGAAAATAATAGCCTACCTTTCCTTGACATTTTTATCTTGAATAAACCCTATGGAACTTACCTAAGAAGAAGGCACATATATAAATTAAAAAAATTAGACTCTCACCATAACCCTTACCCTAAATTTTATGTCCTTAACTCTTTAACATATACATAAATTAGAATATTGGATCTAAAATATTTTATTCGTGATACATATAATCTTTAAAAGGTTCTAATAATAAATGGTTATAAAAGATGGTAAATGGAAAGAGAGTTCTATAGAGATGAGCATTGAAACAAATATATCTTAATGAGGACTCAAAATAAATTAGGATCACCATCCCCTAGATAAAATGTTTCTTTAAAAAAAATAAAAACAATTGTTATCAAATATGATATACAAATTGTGCACAAACTTTATATCACCCTTCACTCTTTCCTAGATTCCAAGGAAGATCCTTTATTCTATAAAGTACAAAATCCTAATTACTTAGTTTCATTTTATTTTGGCCTTATATGGAGGAAATAACGTGGTCTCTCTAATACAGGTCTTAAGATCATACTAGAGACATAAATGTCTCTTTGCTTGGAGTTTCTACATTAGTAAAAAAAATCTTATTTACCAAACACCATATTTGTATTGATGAGGAAAACTTATTTATAAGGGAAAATAATTACTAGATAAATAAGGCTAGGAAAGATATTAAATTTTAAAATAAACTAATTAATATGAATGGTAATAATGTTCTCAACATTGGTATTTCATTAAGACCGATATTGAATCACTTAATTAGGCAAGACAATAATCATGTATGCTTAGGTGGATAAATTTAAAAAGATGTACTAATCTTTGTTAATTAAATAAATTTCTTGTTAATTATATACATTAATCTCTATGAATGTAGACACTAAATCTAAATTATATATCACCTCAGTCTTGTATACCTAGCAATTACTTCTCATGTATGTACCCTTCAATTCCTAAGACCTTCATGCTGCTGAAAGGCTCACATCCACTATCTCTTGTGCCTATTTCTTATCTCTTATTCTGACCATATGTTAATCTAATGACCAGGGCTTATGTACTACTCAAAATACTATAAACATGATTATTATTGTCCTCTACAAATTCTATACATGTACTTATTTTCCAACTTCCTAGACACTTACATCTCAAGCAGACACCTATATTGACACTAGTGTCTTATGCCAAACTAAGTGTTTGGTTCCCTATAGTCATCAAATTTACAAATGAAGCATATCCATATGTTAGCCTAATTTTTTTAATATGAGATATTTATAAAAGGGATTAGTATATATACAATATCAACCCTCATTCATTCCTCACTGAGCATAAACCTAATAAATCATAAGGAAACTTAAAAAAAATCACTCAATCAAGCTTCAAAATGAGTAAATATTCCCTAATGTTTCCTATTTAAATATCAACCATAGGGATAACCCGTCTATAGTTCATAACTACTAAAGGAATACTCCATTATCCATATTTTCGAAGTTACAATCTAGGCCACTCTATGTAGTGATTATCACATGTTGCATCTCGATACACACAAGCTAACATATAGGGTAGAAATACATAAGCCTTAGGACCTATTACAAGTATCGACTATGTAGGTAGCGCCCATTGATAAACTAGTCCTTTGGGTAGCTCAACACTGTGTGCCCACTAACCCATTTTTCCCACAATCACCCTATAGGTGTGGAATCTAGGTTTTAATCATAAAAAAAAGAGTGACAACTTGTGCACAATATATGAACACACCAAAGTTAAGGTGATATAAAAATTGAAAGGATCTAGGTGGTCACACTCAGATCTAGTAACTATTTTATACTAAACACCTGTGTCTAAATTAGATAGTAGTATAGACACAACTATCTAGATCTGATATAAGCATATGAGGCCCCATAATGTAAAATTCTAAAATATGAAGATTTATGTAGGACCTATATCCAGTCTACTCTAACATGCTTCATATCAAATTTGTATGTACACAACAAACTAAGTAATCTTCTTTTCCATTTATTGCAATATCAATTAATAGTTTTACTTTCCACTTTTAGCATATCTTAGAATTTAAATTCAAATCATTATTTATCTAAGTTTGAAAATTAATTGAACTATTGTCGATATGTTTATCACCCTTATACTTATTAATTTCTATATTCTTAATCATATACTATGTCTACCCATCTCAATTTAGCGTTAAACATTTGGTGAACTCGACCATTGGTCCCCAGAACCCTAGATATTGATATAGGGTTTATCGATTCTCTATTTCTTATTCTTGATTTCTAATTTAACAAGATTTATTAAGTTAAAAATAATTTTATATTTTATTACAAGTATGGAGTAGCCCATTTTGGGATACAATTTGTGATTATTTCTAGGATTTGTTATTATAATTACTTAATCATACCTATCATTCAATGAAATAGACAATTCAGCAATATAAAAAGAGGGTTTTAAAACAACACTAGCCTTTAATACATGTTTTTAATTATTTTTATAATATAATAGAGCAAGTTCCTTATAAATTTAATATTATGGGAGGTTCCCTTATTGACAAATTGGGCAACACTCATGCTAAAATTTGAATCCTAAAACTTCTAAATCACTCTATTATCTATAAGTATATCCTATATTATTCATTGTGTGATACCCATGAACCAAGTGATACAACATTGGATAATTTTATAAATATTATGCAAAATCTAATACAAAATACAAATTTTATTACCTCTTTTTGTAAATATATTTCCTTAAAGAATAATATTCATCAATATTCACCTTTGTCAATAAAAATTCCTCTTCCCAATTAAGAAAACAAAAATGGTCATATGAAATAGATCTCAAAGACATAACTAGGGTATGGATAATATTTCACTCTTAGACTTGTTACACAAGTCACCACCATACAAGGGTATTTGGGTGAGAACATTACATACAAAAACCATGCCAAGTAATGTATATCCACCATATGTGGCCTTTGTGTTAATTTATATCAAATAGACTAAGATTAACGTCTCCACTAAAAATAAATATTTACCATACCAACATAATAATGGAGGCATTTTTCCTACATTTGATTACATACATTTTCATTAAGACATAGATGCCAAGGTTGTAATGAAACCCACGAAATTAGTTGATATACTATTAAAAAAGTATAATCAATTTATCTTATCCAATTCACCATGGAGATAATTTACACTCTTACCTGAGCCTCTAATTTTGTTATTTTTGAAGCTTTTCGAGTGTCACCTCATATCTCTCCCTCATCATATAGTCGTTGATATGAATTGAACTCTACCCAAAATATATGATGCCAATGCTTATCACCAAGGCCTATGGCATTCTATGAATCATTGTTTTAGCTTGAAGTATAAGATTCAAGACCTTATTAATGACCAAAATATTACATTTGATGATCCTCCAAAGGAGTTAGGTTCACAACCTGGTGATCACCAGAACAATAAAATATTTAACAATCCTTTGAAAGACCATTCTAAGAAGGAATCAAAAGTGCAAATGGCATATAATGGACATCCACCACAAATAATTCAAATTAAAAAGATCAAGGAGATATAATAATTACATTATTTATGGGTGGTGTTTACTTTTGGCATAACCATATTGATCCTACAAAAATAAAAAAACCACTTGAAATGTTAGATGGTTTCAAAAACTTGGCTTTCATCTAAATATTTACAACTTAAATGAATTTAGAAATACCTCTTAGGCAACATAACAATACCAATTTATTATAGTCCTAAAGTGATTGAAACAAGGGTTTGGGTTATTCCATAAAAATATCAATATGGATTCATAGTAGGATCCCTTTGGTTATACCAGATGGAAGCAAAAATAGACCAAAATCAACAAGGTGTGTCCTTTTATCATGATATAAAATTGATCCATATTCTTCATGATGGCAATCATTCTTCTACTTCACAAGTAAATTGAGAGGGGAAATAAGCCATAAAATGTTTTCATCTATTCAACCATGATCCAAACAATGAAAATGGTCCAAACTAAGGGAAAAACATTTCAAATATGTCAAAAATACCAAAAAAAATTAAATAATCTAAAAATACCAAAAAATTCAAAAATCCAAAAATATTTTTAGTACTTTCATATCGTATATTAAATCCTTGGCATCTATGTTATTAGTTCCATGTTGGTAGATATCATATCATCTATTTTTGTGTACATGTGTTTCATCCATCTTTTGAGTGTGATATAGGCATACCTAGGCACATGATCTATGCACTTTCAGATGTTGGGCTTTCCCTCTAGTCATGTCATTTGGACATTGGAACATCTATTTATTTGATCATGCTACACCCAAGTTATATATTTATATGATTATTTCCCATTATCATGTTTGATCTTATATACTTACACATGCCTTTATACATACTTATATATTTTTTAGTCTACCTATATGTTTTGTACTTAACATTTTTGCTAACACATATATCCAGGGACTAGTATGAATTTCTTATGTTGGTTGCTTGTGTTCCATGCTTTCCTTTTATGTTCTTCCTTGAGTGTCTCGTCTTACATTGTATTTCTTATTTGAGCACTTGAATATTATCCATTGATTGTGGCCCCCATGCCTATGTTTTCCTATTGTGACATTTTCATATGTCATATTTTTTTATGTGGACATTTGAACATGTATTTATTACTTTGTGTAAATTTGACTAAGTCATGTCCCTTTGATTATATGACATTTGAACATGCCCCTTGTTTAAGGTTTCCTTAGACCATTATTTTTTGATTTGATTTTGAGTACTCTTATGTTTGTGCTTGATTTCTTGTTGATCTTGTATTGTTACTATCTATATGTTTCCATGATTCACATCATATATCTTAGAATTTGATTGATTAAATAGTATGTACATCATTGCTACATCTACATAGACATGTTGCTCCTATATGCTGAATTATACATTCATATATTATACAACTATCTTATCCTTTTGAGGTAAGGTGACTACCAATTTCTACTTCCCCTCACATCAAAAGGGGGAATATTAGTGGGTAAATGTCATAAAGTCATGGATTTATCAGCTTCACATTTTTATATTTCAATGGGGGCATGACAAAAAAACATGGCTTCCACACTTATTCAGTACTCAATATTTTCAAATTTTAGTGGGGTGTGTTATGGAAACATGTTCTCCAACCTTATACAATTTCTCAAATCTAGATTCTAGTTGGGTTATGTCATGGGAACATATCTTCCATACTTATAAAATTTCAAAATTGGCCAAAATTATATAGTTATATGATTTAGACACACACTTTTGGTAGCATTCTATACATTGGTACCAATTTTATACCCATGTTTCAACTTGAGACATATATGAGGTGCATATGTCATGAAAAAAAACACCATAAATTAAAAACTAAAATTAGCTTTCATATTTCAAATACTTTTATGGACTTTAGCCTATACCAGGATGAACTTCTATGGACTGTTATTGAGCCAATCTACTATAGTTGTTAGTTCATTTTTTTCAAGGTTATAATGATTATACCAGTAAATCTTACCAATATTATAGGAAGGACTAATCAAATCATCCACCCACACCAAATTTATAGTGTGAATTGACTTTGATCACTCACACTCACTAGGTTATAAGTATTATTGGGTTACATAATTGATATAATCTCAACTATCAAGTGGAAACTCACCTTTCTCCAAGGTTAGGGGTAAGATACCCTCAAATATTTATATACATTTATAATTTAATCTTTTACTATTGTCCTAATATCAAATCCAAAGCTTCATAATAAAGTGTAGTCACCTAAAAATGTCATGTAAGTTATAAAAGTGTTACTTGAGACCAACTATCCATAACTTAGCCCTATACCTATCTTAGGGCCTCTTTAGACACTTATCTAGCTTTTGTGTAAGCTACATGCATCCCTAAACATCCCTAAAGTAGTCCCAAACCCTCATCTTATCATCTTGGAACCTAGTCTTAGGTTCTACCACCTAGACACTAGCACCATAATTATACAGTAGTGCTAATGGTGCTAGTGTCCTAGTTTTGGCACTATTATCCCTTCCTAACTTTTTGTATCCAATGGATATGTTTTCAAATGGGAAACCACCTAGGGTTGTTTTGAACCTCTTTAAAGACCCACACAATCACTAAAATAGTATATACATGACTTTTAACCCTTTATCCACTAGATGGAAATTAGATGCAAATAACATAAATTAACATATAATCAATTGTGCAAAATCAAGGTTATCAATCCCTATTATACCTTACATCTGTAAATAGTCATATACAACAATTCCAAGCTCAAAAAACATGGATTTTTAGACACAAGATCCACTCAAAATCACTCAAACTAAAATTCACACTAGTTTCACTTTCACTTGCACTAGTGCTTAGGTGGGGAGAACTACATCAGGCTTGATCACTCCTTAGAGTATTTATATGTAGGAAATTCTCACCACATTAGGCTATTGAGGATGTCTAGCCTACCCCACTAACATCACACTTTGATATTTATGCCAATTAGATTCCTTAACAACATGGAGGTCTATGGTTTCCATGTAAAATAAGTCAAAATAGGTCATTGATAGGGAATTAGAACTCATGCACATAGGAATAGGCTCATTAGATTCAGACACAGATACACCTAAAAGTTCATAATAGTTATACACATAGGATAATAAGGCTAAAATAAGGACACTAAAGACATTAACACTATTTTCCAATTAGGGCACTAATATCTAAGAAGAGTTTTGACATTTGGATCCTATCTATGACACTTAGATCAGCTTCTGTCCCTATTTGTAGCCTCCAAATCTCCCATCTCAATCAATTTTTAGGTAAGTACGTATTTACATCATTTATTTCTATTTTTAGAAAGGTCAAACTAGTTCAATTCTATTATAAATTAGTGGTTGTATTTATTTTATATTTCTATGTGATTTATTATACTTAGACCCTTTAACAACCTAAGGCTTAAACTCCATAACCCCTAAAAAGTTACATCATTTGATGAACCTATCTTAATTCAAGCACATTTTTTCAAACCCTAGTACACCATTAGGGTTTGCCTTCTTATTTATATAATATACTTAATTTTTAGTTTTTAGTGTTTCATCTTGATTTTCATGACAAAAGCCATTTTTTACTTCTTATTTTAAATCTTGGAAATTTGTCTTGCATACTTATACCTAGCATTGGTAGAATTATGTATATGTATGTCAAACATCTCATATATCACATTAGCACTCAATTTATTATGCAAATTGGTCCACCCTCTCTTGAGTCCCACTTTTATGAGGACTAATTTTACATGGCTCACTTTGATTTTACCCTGGTCACTACTTGATGATAGAGAGCTCAGATGACTCCTTTTGTTCCACCTTCACACCCATCCCACCTCTACTAGTCACCACTAGAAAATATTAGATCCTATGGTTTGATTTATTACTATATGGAATAGGATTCCTCCACCACCTATAAAGGAGTAGCATAATCCTACCATCCATCATCATACCCAACACAATACAGTAGGACCTATGGATTAACATAGGGCATTTGATGTTGTGGATTAGATGAGAAACACACCAGATAAGATCTCCATATTGGAATTACTTCAAAAGGAAACCATCTTCAAGGACATTCTTTTTGAAGTACTCAATCACACATCTTTTCCTTAGGATACAAATCCAACTAATTTTACATTAGTCATGAACACTATCAAGGATATTGAGGATGCTATTTATTTTAGCCAAGAACATTTTCCCTCATAAATATTTATTGATCAAAACATCCCACTATTTATTCAAGCACAAATCAAAACTACCATGGTTAAATGAGTTCTATTTGATAGTGATTCAGGTCTTAATATATTCATCCTCACATTCCTACAGACCATGGGATTTAATGTGGTATCCATTCAGAAGACATATAGGAACATACATGGTTTTGATGGCAATCCTATATAGGCATTAGGCTCTATTACATTGGATATTATGATTGGGCCCAAAAACCTACCTACATAGTTTTAGGTGATGCCTAATCATTTACACTTAAACATATTATTGGGATACCTTGGATACATGTTATGGAGGTCATACCATCTACCTTGCATACATGTGTTAAGCTTTTACATGATGGATACTTTACACTTGTCCAACTAATAATCAATAATTCAGATATTGCAGAGTCACCGAGCCTACTACCATAGTTATAAATTTAAATGGGACACCACATGTTCTCATAAAATCCCCACCTCATGCCATTCTTATAGAGAAGATGCACACATACAAGATTGGGGAATCTAGAACTATTATTCATACACCACTTCCAAGTCATCCTATATCACCATCATCTTCATCAATGATGGAGAGTGCTCCTCCTATAGCATAATCATCCCCACCCACGATAGTTGATGAGGTTCATATTGCACAATTACCATTGATTTTTAACTCAGAGGGAGTTTATGTCATAAACTTAGATATAAATTCTGAGACCATTATATATGACCACATAGCACCCATGAATATTGATGATTATTTATGTTGGTTTAGCTTCACACCAATAAGCTCAAGATAATACATAGATGATTCTAAGGCACTTATACCTTTACTTACATAGGCACCACCATTAGTTCATAATCCTACAATTATGGGTCTAGATAATAAGTTATAGTTAGAGGCAGAATCCTCAATACACTTGATAAATATGGTTACATCTATGGATATTAACCTAGCCATATGGATCTAGGTAGGTAGTCAACATGACATGGCACATCATATTTTATAGATATTACTTGACAGAGGGTTGATGACATTACCCATAGTTCACCAAAGATCTATCAATAGATTGTCACAATAGGATGGTAGATAATTTTTTAATTTTCACATGCTTATATTACATGATACATATACATGCTTAAGATTATAGTATAAATTGAATAAGTTACATGTTTAGGGCACTATTTAGATTACACAACCTCAACCTCCATTAATACAAGCACCAAGATAGACTAATCATCAACATAGATACTCATGACATGATCCATTGATTATCCATATTTTTTTAAGGATAAATGCATCATCCATGTTTCTATAAATGAGGACTCTAATCCAAATACTTTGTACTTTGGCATTTTTATAGCATATAGGACATTAGGAGAGTGAGTTAAAACATGGTATAAATTATCAAGATTCCATAGGACATATCACATTACCACTTGATTGTGGCCCCAAGGTGGTCAAAACATTACTCTTTGTCATGAGTACATGCACTCATATACATTTTACATTGGGAAATACATGGTTACAGGCGATGGATTCCATAATTGATTGATTAGATAGATGTTTGACACTCAGTCATGAAAGACACATAATTTGCATTCTACATGATGGCACAAATGAGAACCAAAGGTTTCATACAGATACCTTGTAGTCCAATTTGGTTTACCCTAGAACCACATGGGAGGCTTAATACATAATAGAGCAACATTTTATTTAGATGCACAAAATCTAGGCTAATGCCAAGGATAAGGTTATGTTGATATACATTACATGGTATGGCAATCATGATGACAATGAATTATTTGATTTTAGATAGATTTAGTATCGAAAATTAGATGACCTCCCACCAAATCCACTATTTGATTATCCACATCCCATGGATGCGCTCTTGGGTCTATAGAGACATTACACTCTAGTCGTACATTATCTCATTTATTTCCAACATTTACTTTTGCATAGTTTCCTTCTTTCTTTCTCCTTGTATATAGTTTAATTTTTTCTTGTACATAAATTATATTCAAAAAATTACAAAAATAATATAATATGTCAAAACAAAAAAACATTCAAATATTTGCTCAGAAAATACAAACTTTAGATTGTATGCATTTTCAGGTTTACATTTCTTATACTTGTTAGGTACTGCATATGCTAATTATCTTAGTATATACAATTTTATCATAAATAAATGCTTCAATTATTATTATTTAGTGTTTGAAAATTTCTACAGGACTTAGGTCCATCACACATATCCATATTTGCTATTATCTACCCATTTGGGGCATATACATAGGGTCCTCATTTGACACATTTGCCCATATAGGGGCATCCTATAAATAGTTTTTATTATGAGGTTACACTTTATATAATCTATACACATATCTAGCATGGTTACATCTTGATATTGATCATCTTACACTACTTAAATTCATTACTAACTACTACTATTCTACACTCAACTTACGTATATCTTTACTCTTATACATATTTATACCACATGTTCATGCATATTTTCATTTCTAGTTGTCCTAATTTAGACTTGATTGCATCTATATGCCTATATATCTATTAAATGGAATTCTCACATGCCATTTTTTTATGGTTCTATCCATTTCCTTTCATTATGTGTATGTTTTAGACATATGCCCATGTCCTTGTGTGTACCTTCTTGCTTGTGTATGTAGACATTTAAACATGTCCTTCCATGTGGATATAAGCCAAATTTATTACTATTTGCATATATATACATTTTAACATGTCCTTATATGTCTTGAATTTTATAATTTAATGCATGTGACCATGTCCCTTGTATTGTGTCTCTTTAACCTACTTTGTGTGCCTCATGTGTTTAGTATATATGATTTTATGTATGCACCATGGCTATGACACTTATTTATTGATTGTTGCACACTCCAGTTTTAAATGCCATGAGGAAATTCATATATCTACCCTTGCTCCTTGGGTGTCTTGATGAACATCATGCCCCCACCCACTAGGTAGCTACTTGATTTATTTCTTAGATTTATTATTCATACACATGCTTACATTGTTATATCTATCTTGATCGCTTTGTGAATGTTATATCTAACATATTTCATACACTATAAACTTATGCTTATATTATCTTACATTTGATCTCATGTATGCACATTATATTAGTTTATTACACAAATATCATATATGCTCTAACACATATATTGTAGACTTTTTTCTTCTTCTTTTGAGGATAGTTTTTGCACAAGTTCAACAACTCTCCTAAAATAAGGGGCATTAAAAGATGGTTTTCATAGATATTAGGCTATCTAAATTCACTCATAGTATAATTTTCAACATAAAGGCATAGAATATAGAAATTATTTTTAGCAAAACACAGTGGGAAACAATCACACAAAGACTAGTTCCAATTACATAGAGATTACTACAATCAGACATTAATGCCCAAAGTGGGACATTAGTTTTATTTGAGTTATTTCCTATATATGGTACTATTATCCATTAGCCTCAATTTCAAAAATTTCTAGATTGACAAGAAAATTATAGTAGGTATAGTCCATGCTTGCACATGTCCAGTTATACATTACTAGTTTTTTCTTAGTTTTACATAGATTCATACTAGTTTTCTCATATTTGGGGCATCATGTGCTGCATGATTACTCCTATTTCAATTTAAGATGCTCAAATATAGATTAATAGAACTCCATCCAAAATCCATATGCACAGATATCATATTTTGGGGCATATGTACAAAATATTATTTCTATATGCTCACTTTTGCTCTAGTTAATTTGATGAAATGGCAAAATTCATGTCATTATATATGTTCTTAATCCAAGCACCATTCATTCTATTATAATCTAGACACCAACACAATCTATATTTTATTCCTTACTCCATTTTCAATAGTTAGAATTACTGAGTAGCCCCTGAGCTACACACTCGAGTGGATGTAGAGTTGACATATACAATTCCAATTTTAGTTATACATCTTTAGCTACATTGTATATTTTAGTTATAGATGCATCTACCATACAGGGTTAGGAAATGATGGAGTCATAGTCTATTTGAGTTCTTGATCCACATACATAAGAGGGTTCGATACACAATCAGTCCAATCCAAGATATTCATAGGTTATGATCCACCAAATAGTTGTGGGTAAAATGGAATCAAAACTAGATTGAGTTCCTGAGCAACACACACATTGGAATTGACCAAGCTATTCAGCTCAGTCCAAGTTATTCATTGATTGATCACTAGATACACACACACATAGGTTTTCACCAAGTTTATGCATTAGTTCACATACCCAATATGGTGTATTCATTCCCTTCATCTATCTCTTATCTCTTTACTTATTTTTGTCTTTATTTTAGATATCTCTTAAGTAAGTATTGATCTACACATGTCTCATTTTTAGGACACAATGGAGCATGTTTCACACACTCATATCTAGATTCATAAGATTCACCTCTTAGGTAAGTCAAGGTATGCTTATTTTCCTTTATCCTAGAATTTTCACTTTGCTGCATTTATAGAATAAAGCAGGGGGGAATGAAGTCACCTAAAAATGTCACTTAAGTGCTAAGAGTTTTGAGACCACCTAAACATATATTAACCCTAAACCTATGTTAGGGCCATTTTAGACACTTATCTAGCCTTTGTACAGGTCACACACATCCCTAAACATCACTAAATAAATCCTAAACCCTCATCTTAGTATCCTAGCCCCCAGTATCAAGTTTTGTCATCACTAACTCTATAATTGGATAGTAACACCAATAGTGCCATTGTCTTAGTTTGCGTGATAATGTGCCTTCCCATATTTTTGTCTCCATTAGATGTCTTTTAAAATGGGAAACCACCTAAGGTTAACCTAGACTTATTTTAATACTTGAAAAATCACTAGAGTAATCAAGATACATGACTTTCAGCCTTTTATCCACTACATAAAAATTAGATGCAAATAACAAAAATTAGCTCAGATCAAGTTGTGCCTAATCAATTTTATCAATCCATATTCTACCTTACTTTTATATACAATCATCTATGGCCATCCCAAGCTTAGGATACTCAAATTTATAGTCTCAAGCTCCACTCAAAAGAACTCAAAATAACATTCATACTAGCTTCACTTACACTTGCACTTGCACCAACACATAGGTGGGGAGAAATATATTGAGCTTGATCCCTCTTCAGAGTATTGGTATGTAGGAAACTCTCATCATAGTTGGGTGTTGTGGATGTCCATCCTACTCCACTAACATCACACTTTTACTTGTGCCAATCAGATGCCTTAACAACATGGAGGTCTAGGGTCTACATGTAAAATCACTCCAAATAGGTCACAAATAGGGAATCAGAGCTCATGTACATAGGAACAGGCTTGATAGAATCAAACATAGGTGTACCCAAAAGATTAGAATATTTTTGCATAGAGGACACTAGCACCAAAAGAAGGATACTAGTGTTATTGACACTACCATCTAATAATGAAACTACTATCTAGGAAGGGTTTTGACACCTAGACATTATTTATGACATTTAGATAAGATATTACCCAAATTTTAGCTCCAAATCTCCCATCTAATTCAATTTCTGGTTAAGTACTTATTTACATTGACTTTGTTTATATTTTTACAATGATCAAACTAGCCCAATTCTGTTACAAATTAATGGATGTATTTATTACATATTTCTACCTTGATTTACTTTACTCAAATACTTTAACAACCTAGTTTTTAAACTCCATAACCCTTAAAAAATTAAATCATAAATAATCTCTTCAATTAAAATTTCCAAAAGGCAAGATGGTTGCATCGATACATAGGTGTACTCCTAACCTTTTTATCTTTAATTTAAGGCATTTCAAATTATTTCAATTATAGAGTATATGTGCTTATTATATATTTTAACATGTTCTTGGTTGTAGGTCAGTCACTATAAAATCACTCAAGTGGATACACAAAGGCAACATTTGTTATACGCACCCAGGTATGAACTCGTTTTCCTTTAAACTAACAATTTTATTACAAAATCAAAGGGTTAGTAAATGTAGTCATTAAATGTGAAATATATAGAATTTTATGTTTGCATACTTGTCATGTTATTCTAATGGATGTACCAATTAGTTAGTAAGACCTTCCTATTATTTAAAATCTCACATATGCTATCTCTTGTGCCTATTGATTATCTCTTAGTCTAACCATATTTTATTCTAATGACCACACCTTACGTACTAATCAAAATGCTAAAAACCTACTTATTATCATCCTCTACAAGTTTTGGACCTCTACCTATTTTATAGATTCTTAGACACTTATGTCCTAGCTAGACACCTACATTGATGTTAACACCCTATGCCAAACTAAGCATCTAGTGGCCTAAAGTCTTCCAATTTATTAATGAAATGTATCCATATGGTCAGCCTAAGTTTGTTCATGTGTGATATTTCTAAAAGAGATTGGTATATATACAATATTAACCATTATTCATTCCTCAACCAGTACAAACCTAATAACTCACAAGGCAACCTACCAAAAACACTCAATCAATCATTCAAGTGAGCAGATATTCCCTATTATTTCATACTTCAATATTAGTCATAGGGACAACCAATTTATAGGTTTGAATTAATGAAAGAGGAATCCATGAACCATATTTTCCAATCTAAAAAATATGTTATTTTATTTACTTATCACATGTTGGATCTCGATACACACACAAGCAAACACCTAGGGGATAAATACATAAGTTTAAGGCCCTCTTCATAATGTTCGATATGTAGGCAATGCCCATTGATAGAGGGGTCCTTTAAGCAACTTGAAACCATGTTCCCACTAACTAATTTTCCCCATAGTGCCCCATAGGTGAGGAAGCTAGGGTTTGATCATTTGACAAAGAGCAATAGCATGTGCATAAGATCTAAACACACCATACTAAATGAAATAAAAAACCCAAAAGGCTCTAGGTAGTCCCACTTAGAACTAGTCACTATTCCATATTGGACACTTCCATCCAAATAGATAATAGCATCGACATAACAATCCAGATCTAACACAAGAATTTAAGGCCTCAGAATGTAAGATTTTAGAATCTAGTAATTAATATAGAATCTAGATCCAATCTAATTCTAACATATTTCATATCAGATCTACATGTGTACAATAAACTAAGTACTCTTGTTTTCCATTTATTGCATTAACAATCAATAGATGTACTTTCCATTTTTAGCATATCTTAACATTTAAATCCAAAGCATTATTTATTTGAGTTTGCAAATTAATTGGTTTGCTATTGATCTTTTTATCACCTTTGTGCTTATTCTTTTTTATATCCTTAACCATATATTATATTGACCCATATCAAGTTAGGGTTATACAATGAATTAGATAAAGGTTACAAGATAGTTGATGCTTTAACTTATTCTACTATGATTAATATTGTATCATTAAGGGATACATTATTGATTTAAATCCTTGGAGAAATTATTCTATTAATCTTGTCACTGATGATGGGTACACATATGGTACCTAAAATGTCAATGTTAGTTTAAAATAATGTAATGAATCTAAACATATATAATTAAAAAACAAAACAAATATGTAAAATATGATCTAATTTCATTTGATAAGTCACCCTTCTAACTATATAAGCAAAACTTAAGAACTCAAAAAGCAGGGTGAATAAGAACCTCAATATAAAATATGTTATAATATTTAAAAGATGTTTAGGATTTTGAGATTTTTTAGAAAGTTGCGTGAATTGTAATTGCATATATTGAATCTATTATTGACTTAATAATATTGGGATGAACTAATGTGTATATGAGGTGAAGGATGATTAGATAAATTTTATGAGTATATGTAGAGATAGGTGATTTCATAGGATTAAAATAAAAAATGTAAATAGAAGCATGAATTTTAATTTGACTATGTCCAAGAAAAATAACTGATATATAAGAATTGAGTCATCATGGCACATTAGCCATTAAATTGTAAGTAAGATGTTTAAAAGAAGAATCAGGTTATATAGTAATAGTAGAAATAACATGAGGAGGTGTAGCACTAGGTGTAGGCATAAAAGGATTAGGAGAAATAGTCTCACCACCAAATGTAGATGTAGAGCCTCTAATAGGTGGGCTAAAAACATTTAAAAAAACTATAGGAGTAGCCTCACATGTAAGTTGTTTATCATTATTATTTTTAACTTAATCTTCAATAAATAGATACATCATCACTTAAAGTTCTTTAGTTAATGTGTCAAGATAATTTTCAAAAATAGTTTTATCCATGTATTCAAAATCTGAATCATCAATATCAATAGGATATTTGTAATTATTATTAGAATAAACATGATTTTATAAATACATCTCATCTAAAACATATTTGTTTCGATCGTTAATATCAATATTAGGAGGAATTTTAGTAAAGAATTTATTTTTTTAAGTAAAATATATAAATAATGGAATTTATGTTTAATCACAACTAACACCACTTAGTCTATCACTTCCTAGTATGATGTGTAAATGTAAGATTTATATTTGACATAAAATATAGGCATGAATAATATGTAGGAAGGTAAGAATAATAATTAGGCACATCAATAAGCATAAATAAGATGCAAATTTGAAAATAAAATTTGATATATAAAGTAGACTATAGAAGGTGTATGTGTTTAAAGAATTAAGGTTTACAACATTATCTAAAAGGTGGATGGTCAATGTAAATCCAAAAGTAGAAATAGGTGAATGAAAATATTATGTAAGTTTTATCCATACAAATAAGGCATATAACTGAGAAAAAAATTAAAATAAAACACTAAGGGGAAACCTTATCAGGTGTAAGTTTTTGAAGAGTAAAGGGTTTCACCAAACTGATTTAACTCTTTTGCATACAATGAAAAATTAAATTTACACAATTAATTAAAAATAGGATAAAATATAGATCTAATTTATACCAATTTATAAAAACAATTAGACCTACCAAATGTGATAAAAAAATGAAAAAATAGAATAATCAAATGAATAAAGCAAGTAAGAACAATGAAAATTCAAAGAAGGTTGGAACTTGACATACCTGAATTTTTTTTTAAATTCAAATTTTTAATTTAAGATCTGCAAGTGAGTATACCACTCTATGTGAAATATGGCTTTCTAACTATAATGGGTCAAAATCAACCCTCCTCTAAATGTTTTTATGTTATATTGGTAAGGTCACTAAATATGTATCACTCATTTATGCCAAATGTGTATCTATGCATGGAATCCATCCTTAGATCTATTTATCATGATGTATTTTTCTTGGTACATGCGCTATCATATTTCAAGTTTTTTTGGGTGATCACTATGTTGAGTTGATGATAAAAATGCATAAAATTATCTATCTTT
The DNA here is from genome assembly GCA_037957365.1 of Torreya grandis. Taxonomy (NCBI): domain Eukaryota; kingdom Viridiplantae; phylum Streptophyta; class Pinopsida; order Cupressales; family Taxaceae; genus Torreya; species Torreya grandis. The sequence continues at coordinate 553,486 of JARHVA010006117.1, read as the reverse complement.
CATGTCTTGAAATGAGTATTGAAATTAACATCATAAATGTGTGAAAAACATTTTTGTATTTGGACACTCATATTATTCACCCTCACAATTAGATCCAATGCAGGGTTCTTATGGGTATGAGTGAATATTAACTGATATTAAGGATACAAATTATCCCCTAGGTAAATACAATGCAACTACATCAACATTCATTCAAAAACTATTTCAGTACAAGGTGATGATGGAATAAGAGTTGAATATGATGAAGAATCAATGTTGGCTATATTTATGGGCTCCTTGATAAGTTGATATTTTCTTCAATAAATACGAAGAATACACAATCAAATGATTTAAAAGAATTCATTTTTTTCTCAATATTTGATAAAATACTAGGGATTAATATATATATATATATATATATATATATATATATATATATATATATATATATATATATATATATATATATATATATATCGATTTGTATGACAAGATGCATAATGCCTAACCATAGAATAATTAATTAAGACAAAGTAAAGGTGAAGCGATTCAATCCAAGGTGGATGGAACAATAAAAATGAAAATTATGGATTCTGACTACTGAGTATGTAGGAAATTAGATTCCATGTGTTGCCAAATTTTATCCTAGAAAAATAAATTCTTAGGATAAAATAAAACTAGACATAACATTGATAAATAATATCTAAAAGCTAATAACATCAGACATTTAGACTATTAAGATGAAACACACCTAGTTAAAGTTTATTGTGTACTAAAATATGTTCAAAAAATCCAAATATACACAATAAACAATGAAAAATGGTCGTGTACCAAAATTAGGTGTCTGTGTCTAACTTAACAACTATAATATGGTCAAATTTCTCTATCCCATTCAAACTAATATGAAAAATATATATTTTTAATTATGAAAGAGTGATCTACAACATTAACTTTCATTCTTCATTTGCATGCACCATATGCATAGGTAACAAAATAGAAACACTCTTTGTTTAGGAGTCATTTCTAATAGATTAAAGAATTCATTCTTCACCCCATGGTTCCAATCTAGAGAGATCAAGATTACCTATATACTATTCTTCTATTACTTGGAAAATGTATATTTCTTCTAAATTTGTTTCTCCCTACTGATTGTTGAGCATGGTCATTGATGTTTTAGATTGTCATTGATGTCAAAGAGAGCATGTGGTAATAATGCATTAATGACAAAGTGATAAAATTGATAACTTGGAGAGATATGGAACTTGTGCTAGTTTGTAAGGACAAATAAGAGGTTTTGAGGCATCCATAGATGACTTCACAAAGCTTTGGTTTGTTTTGTGAGCATTTGAAATAAGCAAAATAGAGAGTTTGGCTTAAGAGAAGCTAGACTATCATTGCACGTCATGTAGATATGTATGAACCAATAAGTTTGTGAATTTAATTCAGGTATAAATAAATTCAATAATGGTCAAAGGTTTACATGGAGATGTTATCTATAGTGCCAAGAAGTTACCCTAAAATGTTGGAGTCTTGAAGTGATTTCTAGCTCAAGTTATAAAGCTTCAAAGTTGCTCTAGTAGACTATGATAGGATAGAGACCATCAAGTTTAATCACATTGAATTCTAAGATCATTGGTATAGAATATCCAATAGCAAGTGCTTAATCATACATATTGAGATCAGTAGTGCGTATGAAGTCAACATGTCAAAGGTTACTCATGCTAGTGACAAGTGTCACAAGCTTGCTAATCTGACACAATATCAATGGTGAGTGGAAGTTAATATTTATGAATATCAACATTGTGGGACAAGTCAAAGAGTTAATAAATCATGAGATACTACCAAGTGGCATGAGAACATGTACTTCCAATAAAGTGTTTAGAAGGCACGCGAGGGTGCCAAGTGTCGTAATCATGAGAGTTCTGATCAAGATCTAATGATGAGCATTATAAGAAAAATACCTAGATGACTCAAAGAGATATGTGGTGTGTATTTTGTTAATATTTTAAGGGTTCATGAGATAAGGTCAACATGTTCAATGTTTAATAGTCACTCAGTGACCGTTGGAATTCAAATATTCAAATTTGTGAGGGAGGACCAGTCTGTAGGTTTTGTGTTATAACTTTATATATATATATATATATATATATATAATTTGACCATGGTGTAAAAATAAAAGTTGTATATAACTTCAAGACACATCCAAAAATATTTATTTAAAGTTTGAATGTTTGTACAGCCAATGTTTCTGAGCTCCAAAGTTGACTACGTATGTGTTTTAAACGTTTGTGACTGTGTGAAGAAGTGAAGGCGATTGTGTTTGTAGGGTGTCTCCATCAGATTGGCAGGAAGTAAATGATCAAAATACATTCATATCATAGATTTTGGGAGGGTGATAAACATCTAGGTCATAAGTACTTGACCATCTTAGGGGTAGGTGCTCCTTGTGAAGTAGGTGTTTCACTAAATTTAGGTTAGAAAGACTTGACCATCCTAGGGGTAGGTGTTCCTCATGGAATGGGTGTTCCACTAAAGTCTCATGTTTTTATTACCATATAGGATAAGTAGTACATGTGTTTTTAGGCTTGAGAGTGGGTTCTATTCCCCATGAGGGTTTCTAACATTAGATGTTGTGTTATGATGTGCTTCTTTTATCCATGCTTTGATGGTAATCTTTTTGCATATGTTTGTTGTGTTGATTCATGAATGTCAATGAATGAATGATAAGTGATTTGAAAGTGAAATATTGGTTAATTGATTCATCCCCCCTTCTTAGTTATCTTGTACCTCCAAAAATTGGTATTACAATCAGTCCTTTAGAGGAAGCTTAACAACTTGAAGGAGATCCTGAATAGGACAAGATAGTTAAGCAGTTGAAGAAAGAGAATCAACAGTGGAAGGTTGTGATCAAGGCACTTGAAGAATAGATATGTACTTTGAATAAAGATGCCAAAGAGGATGAGAAAGTTATCAATGATCTCAAGGTTCAAAAAGAAGATATCAAGATAAGTTTGAGTTCAAAAGAGGAAAGTTTTTCAAAAAGAAAAGGACATCATGTATGATTAATAAGTTTGCCATGACAATGTAGAAAAAGTGTTCTCTGACAATGAGGAAGAAGAAGCAGATCTAGAAGCTGAGCTCATAAAGAGGAATCAAAAGATGAGGTATGTGATCAAAGGTCTTGAAGCACAAGTCAATTATCTTGAGGGAATTTTGTTAGGAAATACCAAGATAGATGAGAAGAAGAATCAAGATCTATTCAAGTCGCTTGAAGAGCAAGTTTTTAGATTGAAGAATGATTTGGCTAAACAAGCCAAGGAGGATAAAGAGACCATCAAAGATCTCAAATTTTAGTTAGAGCCTACAAGTTCTAGTTTGATAACTAAATATCATGATTGTAAACAATTGAAGGTTAAAATAGATTTATTAAAGTGTGATCATGATCTTGTTGTAGTCAAGTTGGATATGCAGGAAAAAGAACATGTAAAGCCTGAGCAAGCTAAGAAGAATACAAGCTTTGAAAGCAATGCAACAAGATCTGTTAGAAACCAAATGCTTCAAGGTATGCTAGTTTATTCCATGGTCATTATTATAAATGTGTTAAGTATGGTCATAGAGATAAGGACTATAGAAAGAATTTAGTCAAGTATGGACATTTACGGAGCTATGATAGAAGGAGTTTTTGGCCAAGGATTGATCACAATACAAATCTATCAAAAGGTACGAGTGATTTATTTGTTTCATTTGTGATTGTAAATTTCATATTACTAGACTTTGTGATAGTAAATTTGATAAGCCCTAAAGTTATCTGAAGAATGGAAAGACTTCTAGAATTCATATCAAAAGTCAAAACATGATGTGGAGACCTAGGGTAGTGAAGGCTAGTCCTGTTGAGCTCAAGGATCAAACTTTTGATACTATAGAAAAGGAATCAGTTTTGGAGGTGTCTCAAGAGTGCCAAGGAATTTTGATATCAAACCAAATGGAGAAGAAGGTGGATTATCCAAGAATAAATTCATTTATACCATTCAAATCCAAGGATAATCTAAAAGAAGGATCTCAATCTCATGGTTTATTTTCTATAATTGAAGAATTTTTAGGTAAGGAGTTTCATGATTGCCAAGAGTTCTTGTTGTCTATTTATAAAGAGAAGGTGTTAGTTGAGTATATATGCCAAGAACATATGTTTTCATCATGCATTGTCAAGGAAACCAAATAAGAGACGGATGCCCAACAAGTTGTTTTAGTCAAGAAAAGCAAGAAGAAGGTTCTTCAGTCCTATGATGAGGAATAGTATGCTCCTCTATTATAGGTCCTTGTGAAGTATAGGTGTATTTTTTGTGATTCATGAAGACATTTATCAATTTGAAGAATCATGTGGTCTTGCAAAGGTGTTTTCAGTGGGAGTAGTCTATAGGGTTAGATTGAAGGTTTTCGAGTCGCAAAGAAGGATTTATGAGTTGTCAAGATGATATTTTTGCATAGAAAGATTTTTTTACCATATTCTAGAATGCTACAGGTGGTTTTATGGTGTGAAGGTATGTTGAAGTCAAATTGGATATTTTTGAGTGCTCTTGGTTTTCTCAATTTTGGCTTAAGGGCAAGTAGGCCTAAAATGGGTTATAAGATGTATGGGTTCCCAAAGGTTTGAAATCTCAAAAATTATTATATAAGTGTGTGATGGTTGTCTCCAAGTTTGCAAGAAGTTTCAGAGGTGGGAATTGACCAGAAGGATATTTGTTGACCCTATTTGTTTTGAGATTATAGAGTTTTGGGCTATGCTAGAAAAGTGGTTTGCCATATGAATTGAATTTTTGAGGCATCTTAATAGGTTGGATGGAACAAATGGGTTATCAAATCAAGCTTAATATATTAAGCTTTGTGGTTTTCAAATTATTCAAGTTTTTGTCAAGATGGAGGTGTAATTGGCTATTAGGTTTGTGAAGAAAGTATGTTTCAGAGGATGAGATAGGTGATAAAAATTTGTGTGATCAAGGGGGCATATGAGAGTGCTAAAGATATGAAGTTTTAGGTTTTTAAGATGTGTCTATAGAAAGTAATGGGATCTACAAGTTCTAGGTAGGGCTACAAGGAGTCTAGACAGGCCTAGTTTGAAGAAGAGTGCTTTTTGATCAATTTATGCAAAGGAGAATTGAGTTAGGAGGAGATAACTCAGATGGCTTAAGAATATATGCATAACATGAGGGGAAGCATATGTGAGATGCTTCAATCATATTGAAGATGTGGTGATATTTTCTACATATGAGAATTTAAAAAGGTTGATATGATGAACTGATCAAATCTAGTCATAATTATGAAAACATGTTGAATATTCATGCATAAGTAAAGGAAGATTGTGAATTCTACAAGTAAATAGGTCCAAGGATCAGAATATCCTATGTTTATATTGATGTCTATCAAAGAACAAATGACATGAGATGGAGAATGATGTTAGGGGGAGATTTCGAATCTCTGTGAGTAGTTTGTTAGGTCCAAGGATCAGAAGTCCAAGTTTAGATTGGTGAATATCAAAGGGGGATCAATTTTTTCATATACTTGATAGAATGTACGTATGCTAAGTTTTTCAAATAGTACATGAATGAATAACATTGATAATGTTGAGCATGAAGCTATGCAAGATAGGTTTTTTTATATGAATTTGAGCTAAGAGGCCCTTTGTCATTAATGTCAAAGGGGTAGAAATATCATAATGAATTTTGATGAGGATGTTCAAATATTAAGACATTCTGAGGGTGTTTTGCCTTCAATGACAAAGGACAAAAGGGGAGAAAGATAATAATGAAGTTTGATGAGGGTGTTCAAATATTAAGACATTTTGAGGATGTTTTGCCTTCAATGACAAAGGAGGAGATTTTTGAGCATGGTCATTGATGTATTACATTGTCATTGATGTCAAAGAGAGCATGTGGTACTAATGCATTAATAATAAAGTGATCAAATTAATATCTTAGAGAGATATGGAATTTTTTCAAGTCTACAAGGACAAAGAAGAGGTTGTGATGCATCCATATATGTTTTGACAAATCTCTATTTTGTTTTATGATCATTTGGAATGAGAAAAATACATATTCTAGCTTAACAAAAGCTAGACAATCACTGCACATCATGTAGATATGTATGAACCTGTAAGTTTGTGTATTTAATTCAGGTATAAATAAAGTCAATAATTGTAAAATTTTTACATGGAGATGTTATCTATAGTTCAAATAATATACCCTAAAAATATGGAGTCTTGAAGTGATTTCTAGCTCAAGTTATAAAGCTTCAAAGTTGTTCTAGTAGACTGTGATGGGCCAGAGACTGTCAAGTTTAATCACGTTTAAGTTTGAGGTCATTGGTATAGAATATCCAATGGTGAGTGCTTAATCATACATATTGAGATCAATGGTGCATATTAATTAAACATGTCAAAGGTTTCACACATTGGTGAAAAGTGTCAGAAGCTTGCTAATCTGATAAAAGATCAATGGTGAGTGGTGGTTGGTACTTATGAAGATCAACAGTATATAAAAAGTCAAAGAGTCAACAAATAACACATGACTACCAAGTGTCACAAGTGTATGGACTGACAACAAAGTGTTCAAAAGACACACGAGGGTGCCAAGTGTCGTAATCGCATGAGTTTTGATCAAGATCTAATGGTGAATGTTGCAATCTAAAGACCTAGATGATTTGAGGAAATTGATGGTGTATATTTGGTAAATATTGAAAGGGTGCACAAGATGAGGTCAACAAGCTTGAAATTTAATAACTTCTAAGTGACTGTTGGAACTCAAATATTTGAATTTGCAATGGAAGTCCAATCTTTAGTTTTTATGCTATAACTTTTGATATATACAGAATTTGACCATGGTGTAGAAAGAAAAAATTTAGAGGACCTAGAGACATCCAAAAATATGTATTTGAAGGTATGAATGTTTGTACAATCAAATGTTTTGATCTCCAAAATTGATTGTGTATGTGCTCATGCTCTGCAAGTAACCCGAGAAGGGTAATTAAGTTGTTCTTGGTGGTACTTTGATATTTTAAGATAAATTAAGTGTTGGAGTGTGTTTTAAACTTCACGAGAACCATATGTGTGGATTAGGTGGTTTGGAAAATCCATATTCTATATGATCAAAGGCTTAGAAGTTGACTATGTGTTCATTCTTGGTGATCGTATGTACAGAATGATGTTTGGGCTATTGAGATTTAGAAGAAGGGTAATATGATGGATGTTGTCACTTAAATTGGACCTATAAATCATGTGGCATGGGTATATGTATTGTTATAATGATATTATGTTTCTAATTTGCTCATTGAAGTGTTAAAGGGGTGAATAAGTCTCCACGAGACCTATAAGGGCTACTAAGGCCTATTTGAAAGGTGTAACTGCTTAAGGGTGACCCATGAATGCTGTGGTCAACCTATGTGGATGGTATTGAGCTATGTTAGATGCCTTAAGGGATAAGGAAAGTATTATGTTTGATCTAGAAGATAATAATCATGAAGATTGAGGATGATCGAAGAGGTTTAGAGTAATCCCAATTATGTTTTGGATGCCTTGAGTGTGAGATAAGGATATATGATATCTGTGTGATCTTGGTGGTTGATTTGAGATATAGATTAGAGTGTGAACTATGCGTATGACCATTTGGTCATGTTGTTAAGGTTGTAACAGAGTTGTTATTAAGAAGTGTAGGAGTGATCCAAAAGGTGGTTTTGGATGTTTGTGAGTGTGTGAAGTGAGGGGGGATGTGTTTGCAGGGTGTCTCCATCAGACTGGTATGTAGTCAATGATCAAGATGTGTTCATATAATAGGTGTTCAAAGGGTGCTCAACATCTAGTTCAAAAGGACTTGACCATCCTACGGGTATGTGCTCCTTGCGAAGCAGGCATTTCACTAAATTTAGGTTAGAAGGAATTGACCATCTTAGGGTAGGTGCTCCTTGTGGAATGGGTGTTCCACTAAAATAGCATGTTTGTAATACCTTATAGGACATGTAGTCAATGTGTTTGCAGGCTTGAGAGTGGATTTTATTCCCCATGAGAGTTTCCCACATTTGATGTTGTGTTATGATGTGCTTCTCTTATTTGTGCTTTTATGGTAATCTTGTTGTATATGTTTGTTGTGTTGATTCATGAATGTTAATGAATGAATGATAAGTGATTTGAATGTGAAGGATTGGTTGATTGATTCATCCCCACCTATCGCCCTGCGTCCAGCCGCCCTCTCTCCCCGCCCCCTATCGCCCCCATCTCTCAATCATCTTGTACTTCTAACACTTATAAAACACAATAATTTCAAAAGAGAAAACATTGTGAGCAATTTGGTGCATATTTTAACATGTATGAAGGTTAAAAGTTTACTGTTTTCCATTGTTTCAACGATATAATTAAGCTACACATGTGATTCATCCTCACTACAACATTAATTATTTAGATCTCTATCATATTCCTTCTTTCTTCAAGCATAAGTTTGTAATCCCTTTCTTGCTCTTTTGCATAATAAAATATTCCAATTTTGACATGCGTAATTCTCTTCTTCCATTTTATTAACATAGATGGATGCTTAACATTTGATTCTACATTAAAATTAACTACATCTTCATAATTAGAATTACATTCAAGTGATGTTTAATGGAGATCTACCCCTGACATTGATAAATAAACAGCCCTTACAAACAATAAACAAATAACCCCTACAACCAATGAAACATATATGGTATGCCATGTTTTTTAATTAACTACGATTTTGAATTTATGGATGATCACAAAGCATGCAAATCATTTGACAAAATGTTTGACTAAAATGTGGAATGAATATGGGAATGCCTTGAGACACCTTTACAGCATATTTTAATTTGTTGAAATATATTATTAAAAAGAATAATTTATGAAATGGAAGATGACTTGAAAAAATGGACAAAGTTATTAAAACTAGAAATAGTATACATATTTTGCATTATAAACTCTTATCATCTAATAAAATCAAGATTTTTATAAAAATTTAAGAGTTGTGGAGATCTGCCCCTGACATTGATAAATAAACAACCCTTACAAACAATAAACAAATAACCCCTACAACCAATGAAACATATATGGTATGCCATGTTTTTTAATTAACTATGATTTTGAATTTATGGAAGATCACAAAGCATGCAAATCATTTGGCAAAATGTTTGACTAAAATGTGGAATGAATATGAGAATGCCTTGAGACACCTTTACAAAATATTTTAATTTGTTGAAATATATTATTAAAAAGAATAATTTATTAAATGGAAGATGACTCGAAAAAATGGACAAAGTTATTAAAACTAAAAATAATATACATATTTTGCATTATAAACTCTTATCATCTAATAAAATCAAGATTTTTATAAAATTTAAGAGTTGTTATAAATATGAAATACTTGTGTTGTGTATCAATTCAATAATCAAATAACACCAATTCTTGAAATGACCAATGACTCGGGAAAAGTATGAAGCATATATGTAAATATTTTTCTAATTTTTTCTTAAGATTCAAATGTTCCTCATCTTAAACTATGTCTCAAATTACGTAACCAATTTTTTTGGATATCGAGAAGGTACATATTTTTTAAATATGTTTCATGGAATTGCTCTTCTTGACAACTGTGATAATTTATGACTCTATTTAATTAAACACTCGAGTAGATAAGTGATTTATTTGAAAATATTTGACAAACTACATCTCTTAAATATGATCTCATAGGAAAATACCTTAATGTACGACACCTGAGATGAAGATACGAGTCACGAGTTCAACCCGGTGACTGCAATTTACGAAAATTATGTTTTGTTTTTGCAATTACAGTATGTAAGTGGGTGATTTACACGTATCTTCTGACATGCAATCTAAGACAGGTTGGCCGTCTTTGCACAGAGGACAGACAGGACTGTTGTTTTGACACCAGCCATATTCCGTTTAAAGTCAAATGACGAACTTTGGAAATCACCGACCTTTTTACTTATTTATGCACTTGAGTAACTGCCGAATCCCGATGTTCGAAAGCCAGGTTATTCTGATTCCTTAACACTAAAAGCCTGTGTATTTTAATCATAAATTTTCAACGGGGTTTAGGCTATAAATGGATATTGTAGATTTCCGAAATATTTCTCTGCCGATGTATTTAACCTTATCTGAAAGTGCATAAGAATCGACCATGTGGTGCCAGGTGGCTTGCTGTTCTAGGCTCAGTTAGGACCCTGTGTTGATCGGACGGTCGGTAGGCTAGGACTGTGGGAAGTAGGTTAGACGCGACTTGGGAGCCGTAAAATCAGTCTGTGAGGTGGCTTTCGTGGCAGGAAATGCGCTTTTTCAGGGAATTAAAAGGGTACATAAATATATTTGGGGTGTGGCTTCATTGTCCGACAGCAATTGCAGAGCCCTCTCTTTTGCTTTAAAGTTCCTCTGGATTGCAGGCCATTATTTGCAATTTATCAGCATTCATTCGGCAACAATAGCAGAAATGTATCTTGCTATTGTGGAGAGGAATCTGTCTGCCTGCTTTTTTTAAGCTTTTCATTTCTCATTTCCAACATTTGCGTTTCAAAGTTAAAGAACGCAAAAGATTTCTGTAGCGGCATATTTTATTGGCTGTTTGAGTGTTATCCAAAATGCCTGCTGTGGGGTTTGCAGTTCGAGCGAAGCCTGGCATGGCGGAGTTCGAGGCTCGAATAACGCCTTATGTTGTGATGACGTGTGTGTTGGCTGCAAGCGGGGGATTGATGTTTGGCTACGACATTGGAATTTCTGGTATCTCTCTCTCTTCAGTCTTCATATTTTGTTTTTAGAAACGAAATTTCGATAATAATGTCCGCTGATGACTTTTTGCGATTATGATGATAATGTTTAGGCGGGGTTACTTCCATGGATGACTTCCTGGAGAAATTTTTTCCTCAAGTGTATCGCAAAAAGAAAGAGGCCCGCGAAAATGCATACTGTAAATACGATAACGAAGGCCTTCAGTTGTTTACTTCATCTTTGTACATGGCCGGTCTGGTAGCGACTTTCTTTGCGTCGTATACAACCAAAAATTATGGTCGCAGACCGACAATGCTTATTGCCGGTTTATTTTTTGTGGCCGGAGTGGTGCTGAACGCAGCAGCTCAAAATCTTCTTATGCTTATTGTCGGAAGAATTTTTCTGGGATGTGGTGTTGGATTTGCTAATCAGGTAGAGAAAAGAACATATTTTTCGATATTTTAGAGCAAACAATTATTTGACGAAGGAGCCTTTGCCAATATTTTAGATTCACATAAATAATATAGAAAAACATCAGTCAATATAACATAGATCTATAATTTAAGATGGCTTTTGGATGTTTCCTTGGTGATAGATCAAGGATGTAATTTATACAAAGCGATCCTTTTTATCAGTCGATATAATCTTAAGATTGATCATTTCAATTTTACTCCATTTTTGTTCTCCTGTTTCGCACTTACATTTCATTTTGGAAAGGGACTCCCATTTTCATTTTCATTTTCACTTTCGCTTTTCAGCTTGTAACGATGGGCTGAAAACCCTTCCGTTCATGGCGACTTATTTTTACTATTTGTTCAATATATCAGATGCTTTTCCTTGCTAATTCAGATATCTTTTTCAGGTTGCAAGGATATCTGTACGATATCTTATTTTTGTGTCGTCAAACCCTTGCACACTATCCTTATTTTGTTCACTTCAACTTAAAGATCACTTGTGTTTGCATCTCTGGCAGCCGGTTGACTCCCAGTTACTAGGCATTATCATAGGGGCTAACAACAGCAGTGGTTGTTACACCTATAATAATCTCGGCTGACTGACTGATAGTTAAGTTCTGTTCTGTTTTAAATTAAAAATTTAGAGAAATTATCAAATTCTTTGGTGGTCTGAAATTATGGTCTGAATAATCTGGGCTGACTGATTAATAGTTAAGTTTTTCTGTTTTGTTTTAGAGTAAAAATTTAGAGAAATTATCAAATTCTTAGGCTGTCAAAAATTATGATCTGAATAATCTGAGCTGACTGACTGATAGTTAAGTTCTTCTGTTCTGTTTGAGAGTAAAAATATCAAATTCTTAAACCGTCTGAAATTATGGTCTGAATAATTTAGGCTGACTAACTGATAGTTAAGTTCTGTTCTGTTTTAGAGTAAAAATTTAGACAAATTATCAAATTCCGAGGCCGTTTGAAATTATGGTCTGAATAATCTGGGCTTACTGATTAATAATTAAGTTCTTCTGTTTTGTTTTAGAGTAAAAATTTAGAGAAATTATCAAATTCCTAGGCCGTCTGAAATTATGGCCTGAATTGAATGTTTGACAAATTAAAAAGAAAAGCTTAAGTTTTCATGCTGCAGGCTGTACCTCTCTTCTTGTCCGAGATAGCACCCACAAGGATCAGAGGCGCTCTCAACATTCTCTTCCAGCTAAATACAACAATAGGGATTCTGTTTGCCAATTTGATAAATTACGGAACCGAGAAAATCAACCCCTGGGGATGGAGGCTTTCGCTGGGTCTAGCAGGGATTCCTGCGCTTCTTCTTACAATAGGTTCGATATTTCTAGTAGAAACCCCCAACAGCTTGGTTGAAAGAGGATATCTGGAGAAAGGCAAGAGTGTGTTGAGAAAAATTAGAGGAACCGACAATGTAGATCCAGAGTTCAATGAGCTGGTGGAGGCCAGTAGAAGATCACAAGAAGTTAAGCATCCATTTAGAAACTTGCTGAAGCGGAGAAACAGGCCTCAACTTATCATAACAATTTGTCTGCAAATCTTTCAACAGTTTACGGGTATCAACGCCATTATGTTTTATGCTCCAGTGCTCTTTCAGACTTTGGGTTTCAAAAATGATGCTTCCCTCTACTCTTCAGTTATTACTGGTGCAATCAATGTTATAGCTACTATAATTTCTATCTACTTAGTTGATAAGGTTGGGCGGAGAATGCTTCTTCTGGAAGCCGGAGTGCAGATGATTATTTCACAGGTAATTTTTCTTCAGGGTTGAATGATTATTGATTTTTTATTTATTTATTTTTTAAAAATGATTATATATATATATATATTCTTTTCACCGTGTTTTTACATGGTGATCTTAAGGATACAATCTCGAAATAAGGTGTGAGGGATATCTCTTCCCTTATAAAGGGACACAATTCCGGCTTAAGGTTGTCGGTCTTAGGTTGAGGGGTATCCATTTCATTAATTTTGTAAGGAACACGATTCCGGATTCATTCCTTGCATCATGTTAAGGGACACGATCTCAGCCTAAGGCTTGAGGGGTATCCATTCTGCACAATTTGTCAGGAACATGATCCCGGCCTCATACCTTACATCATGTCAGGTTTTAAGGTCTGAAGGATATCCATTCTGCTAAATTTGTAAGGAACATGATCCCGACCTCATCCCTTACAAGGACTTTTTGTGAACCAAACATCTTCACCAGTCAGACCAACAACCTTTTAATTCATTTGTTTCTTTCTGATAATAGATCACATATTAGAACGTTCCATAAAAAATTCTTCACACAATGTATCCAAAAGTCTCTTTCTACACATTATGCGCTGTGAAAACATAAAATCTCTATTTTAAACAACTAATTGTTTGGAATTGCAGGCGATAATTGGAATTCTGTTGGGAGTAGGGTTGAAGCAGAACGAAGAGCTTTCTCGTGGCACAGCAATTGTGATAGTGCTGATGGTGTGCACATTCGTGTCAGGCTTTGCATGGTCATGGGGGCCTCTTGGATGGTTGATCCCCAGTGAAACATTTCCACTGGAAACTAGATCCGCCGGACAGAGCGTTACTGTCTGCGTCAACCTTCTGTTCACTTTCGTAATTGCACAAGCATTCTTGTCCATGCTTTGTCGTTTCAAATACGGGATTTTCTTTTTCTTTGCTGCTTGGATTGTAATCATGACCACATTTGTGCTGTTCCTCCTTCCGGAAACAAAGAATGTGCCGATTGAAGAAATGACAGAGAAAGTATGGAAACAACACTGGCTGTGGAAGCATTATGTGGGAGAGCCTGATGAAGATGAAGTGGAAGAAGACGACTATTCCTTCTCCAGACGAGAAAATGGAACAGCCAACGCCAACTCCTATCAAAACTCGCCGTGATAGAAGAATCTTGGAATTTCATTGCAAGATCAACCTCCGCGTTACACTTTGTTATGGAGATGAATAAGGAAGCTATCGCAAATATTTTTGCGGGCAATTCATGTGTGTGATTTCCAATCCATTTCCTTATTAACAAAGTGATCCACCGTGAGTCATATTTTGTGTCATCTACATGAAATGTTAGTCTTTACAGTTGTATTGTTTTCATATATCTTGTGGCTAGAGGTTGTATCTTGTGTCTTGTTTACATTTTCTTGCAAATAAACTTGTCGAATTTTATCTTATGATGTGTTATTTTAAGTATTAATATTGATTTCTTAAATGTTATAAATTAATTTTTATATTTTTCTTTTAAAAATTATTTATTCATATTTCATAAATATGAAGGGATTATTTTCATTTGATACACCTAAAGTCTATCAAGTATCTTGTTATAAGTGTTGTTTTTAGGACCTATATGAAATTATTTTTGAATTAATTTGGTTTGATGCACTCAAAGTTTACCCAACAGCTTGTTATAAGTGTCGTTTCGATGGAACTTATTTATACATCTTAATGACTTGTGACATGGTGTCATTTTTTTAAATAATCATTTTTGTATAAGAAAGATCAATATAAGATCCTAAATAAACTTAAAAATATACAAAATTGAACTTGAATTATTATCTATAATAATTATTTCATTTTCATTATAAAATTTAAAAGGGATTTTATAACTAGGGGACTATTATATCAACTTACTCATAGGAAATTTCACTTTCGTAAAAAATAATCTAAAGGGAGGCTTCATTTCTTGTAGTTTCTTGATTTTAAATGACAATTAGCTTTTTTGTAATATCCCTTGTCATCCATGTGATCGTTTGGATTTCAAGGGATATGGTGCCATTTATTTAGTAATTGTTTGTCTATAAGAAATATCATTTCTACGAAATTGGAGATCATAAATAAACTTAAGAATATACAAAATCAAACTTGAAACATTATCTTGTTGATACCTTTCTGCCCTTGGCTTAGAAAGGGTCAACTTATGCTAATAACCACTTTAACTTGTCCTTGGTCATCTTCATGGGTCCTTGAGATGTCTTGACAATCTAGGATAGGTTCAGTTATCCTTAGGATTAGAAGTAACATGTTCAAGTAGTGAGTCATGACAAAATTGCCATGGTGGCCCCCATCTCACATTGTTTGAATTTGTGTCAAGGCATCATTTTGTGTTATTTTTGTATAAGAGTCTATAACAAGACTTAAGGTGGTCCTTATGATCTAAAACCATGCATGATAAGGTGATATATGATATTGAAGTCCATGGCCACCAGTCATGTCTATTTGAATATGCCAAGAACCTATTAAATGGGGTAGAACTCAGGAGATTAGGGGCTAGTATGAGGAAGGATGGTAACCCTTGTTTATAGCCTTATCATGATTTAATGTTCTTTAGTACATGTTAAGGCATTTTTATTCAATTGATATCTCATTTGAAATCATGCATATTTTGCTTTTTAGAGGTGTCTAAACCATGAGAATAGTATTTAAATGATCCTTGAGACATCATTAACTCATGAAAAAGGGTTAAACATCTCTAAAAGGGTCTTATTTCCATCATAATGTCATTTTAAGGTAGTTTTATATGTGAAAGGAGGTCCTTTTAGAAGTCAAACGCCTTCCATACACAAAAAAGCGGCCCACACATGTGAAAAAATGACCTTTCAGCTTCCCTCCATCTTTAATCTCTATTTTGAAAGCATATTGGCTCCTCATTTCTCTTCTCTTTCCCTCCAATGGCATTTCAAGATCTCTGACCTAAGAAAATAAAAGAAAATAATGTTTTACAAGTGTTTCCAAGAATTATATGGATTTGTATGGACAGGTCAGAGTCAAAAGAGGTTAGACATTTTATCGCGATCCCTTGAAAGAAAATCTAATAAAAATCCATGTCTCAAATGTGCAGAAAAGGGTAGAAAGTGCAGTGGAACCTCCATCAAACTCTTGATAAGCTCACAAGTGCTAGTTTGAGTTGGATGGTATGATCTGTACAAAGGGAGTTAGAGCACAAGATATTAGATAGAGGGAGGGTCCCTAGTGGGCTTATAATCATTGGCATTTGTTTGCATATCAAGGCCTTAAAATTTATGAATAATCAATAAGACACCTAGGTGGTTTTAAGCCCTTTGGAAACCCTATAAGCTTAGCTACATACAGATTTATGAAAAGTTTCAGGGCATTGTGATAGCTTGAGCATGGAAAAAGGTATCTAAAGGCCTATTAAGTGCATTATACCCATCTGAGAATCACATCATAACACTTTTAGGGTTAGATCAACACCCAACCTCCCTCAATTAGTAGATTACAAGTCATGTGTAAGTTTTCCATGTTTTTTTAATGAAAGAACAAAGCATAAGGATGATCAGTATAAATTTTACATGCTTTCCCCATGATCCTCACATACTTCATCTAGTCACCGTTTTGTCAGAATAGATCTCTTTCAAGATCTTCAGTGCTCACAATGTGAAAGGAAAGTGAAAGTTTCCAAACATGACCTAGTTATTCTCATATCAATCCATATTTAAGTTGAGAGCATATGAATGTTGTCTTATTCAAGATATAGGGATGGTTTAAGATTTTGGAGGAACTCATTTTTCAAGAAAAATAAGTTTCCGCATGGCCCTCAAGACTAGCACACACATGCTAGCTCCAAAAAATTCCATTAGATTTTTAGAAAGGTTTAAGGTTTCTTAATGTTGTTTAAGGTTTTAGTGGACTCATAGGTTTCAATTCCTCCCTCAAGATCCTTGATTCACCTGGCCAAATGCATTTACCTTATTGATTACTTAGATGGAGATGCTAAGGTCTCAATAGGTAATCTTAAGTGAGGAGTAGCAGTCAACATGAGGTCTCCCAAAGACATCTACTATATAATGAATTCATCAAGCCATTTTCACCTCATAATGGGTTTTGGATTTTAGACTCAAAATTTCTAAAGGACTGTGTAATGCACCTACAAGTTTAATTCTTCATGCATAAGCCTATGTGTGAAAGTGAGACTAAAGTTTTATATAATGTCATGAAAGGCCAATGAAACCTTGAGGGAAGAAGCTTAATCATGTTTGGACACTATTAAGAGGCCAATAACATAGTTTAGAAGGTCAGGTTTAACCCCAACTCTCACGAGTTCTCCTAGATCACCACTTATAGTTGAGCCTAGGTAGATGAAAGAAAGGGCTATATACTTATGAAGATGGTTGTCTTGAGGGAGGTTATTGACTTTCAAAGTAGGCCAACTGGGTTTCCTCTATGGTCTGGAGAACCTTTCTCTTGCTCTTTGACCTGTAGGAAGGTTCTAATTGTAGTTAAGTGGTCCTAATTACCACTTATAAAGATGTAGTAAGGTTGTCTCCAACCTTTGGAGTGAAATGACACATATACATTGAGTTTGGGGCTCATAAAAATAAACAAAGTATAGAGGTTTTTGAAATACAAAGGAATATGAAAGAATTGCTAAAACAAGGTAACTCAAGGCCCTTTAAGTCTTCACACACACTTGGCTTAATGCATACAAGTTTGCCTAGTCATTTGGAGTACCTAGTTGGTTTGAATGATGAAGTTAGAAAACTATGTGAAAGTCATCCCATGGTGGTGTATATTATTTATATGGTTTTCAATACCTTTGAAGGTTGAGTCAAGTTTAAGAGAATTATCTAGGCCTCATTGATAATTCATAACACATAAGCTTGTGTGTATGGCTATGGAGGTGTTGGATTACATAGTTTGTTGGAGAGTTATTAATAATGTCATGGTAATGCCATGGAGGTGTCTTGGTGAGTGGATGAAGAGCCTTGATAGTCTATGTGATAATGATAAAGTGTGTAATGTGTTTGTCCTAGTATGCTTAAAGAAGGCTTATTTGATCTTTAGAGTTTGCTTGGTTTGAGATGTTTAGGGATGATTCTAAAGTATTGAGCATGTGAAATAGGTCCAATAAGAAGTGTTATATGCTTTGAGATATTATAAGCATGAGTGGTATTCATCTAGTTCTTCATTGTGTTTATCTAGACATTTTGGTTCAATGATAGAAAATCTGAGTAGATAGTTTGATGACATCACCATTGCCACATGTAGATGAGTCAAGTGGAGTTGATCATATGGTTTTGATCACATTAGTCCCTATTTTTTATGTTTGAAATATCTAGACATGTGCCTAAGCACATCAAAATATATACAAGTGCAAATATGGGAGTCTAGGCATTTTGATAGTATTTTCCCATAGCCATATTTGCATGAAGCAAAAAAAAGTAGAGTAAGCATTTTTGATAGTAACATATCTTGCACGTGTGGATGTTTCAAAACAAGATGATCACATAGGTTTATTTAGTTTTGTTCCTAATTCGTATGCACTAAATCTCAGGGCATGTAATATAACACGACAAAAGATATGCATGTGTAAAGTTTGGCTCCAAGGCATTTTGATAGTATATTTTATATTCAAATAGCGTTGATTAAGTATTTTTTTGACATCATATCTCACACATGTATATATTTCAAGAGAAGGTGATCATATGGGTTTGTTCAGTTTTGAACCTAGTTTATTTGTGCTAAATTTTAGATCATGTGATGAAGCATGTCAAAAGGTATACATGAGAAAAGTTGGCCATCTAGGCAAGTTATAAACATAGTTGGCTATGTGACAAAAGATTTTGAGAAGGAATTTTAATGGTGATATATCTCACTCATGTGAGGGTTCCATGAGTGCTTTGTCATATGGTTGGATTCTCCTATGAAAGGAGATCATATGGTCCAAATTGTAAATCATGCATCTAAGCACCATAAAAGATGTGACTATGCAAAGTTAGCCTTCTAGGTAGATAATCAAGGTTCCCATAATTATTCAAATACGCAAGAGGTAAAGTTTGATCAAGTCTCAAGGAGATTGATGGAGCACATTTTTTTTAAGATGTCAGGAAGTAGCGACATAACAAGAACTAAACATTATTTAACAACTGAGTATAGGTAAAGGATAAAGATCTAATGGAATGTGAGTGTTTGTACAGATTCATTAAATGGTGAGCATTCATAGTGCATAATTGATCTTAGCAACAAAGACATGAGATGAGAGTTTAGTGTCTGAGGTTTAACAGTGATCATTATTATTTAAATACTCAAATTTAACGAGGGAAAAACTAGTGTCTGGGCTTTGGGTCATATCTTTTGATCTAGATATAATTTACTCATGTTATAAAAAGTAAAGATGAATAAGAAGCCATAGCACATCTAGTGAACTTGATTTGAATATCTAGAAGTGTGTATAGTCAAACATATTAAGGATCAAAGTTGACTATGTGTTCATGCTTGTTCTACAAGTGACCTGAGAAGACTAATTGAGCTTGTTTTGATATTATTTCGATATCTCTTGATGAATTGGCTATTGGGGAGTGTTTTAGACTATATGAAGATGCTCTGTGTGCATTATGAAGGTTTGAACAATTGTATGTAGTATGAACAATGGTTTAGAATGTGACTGTGTGTTCATTCGTAATGACTATATGCACAAAATATTGTTTAAGTGAATTGTGCTTAACAAAAGGGTTCTTTGTTGGTTTTATTGGGTGAATATTTTGTCATCAACTAGATGATGGAAAAATGGTTATATAAACCACAACATAAGGAGATTTATATGGCAAAATATATGTGGTGACCACATCTAGAATGAGACAAATCTCTCCTCTCAGCAAGGGGAGGTTATCTATAACTATAGAATACTAATATAAGCTAAAAATAGATACATGGGTGAAATCATACCATCCATCTCTCTTTTTTTAGAGATGATCTTCAAAACATAGAGAAAATTTTTGGTGTAATTAACACTTCTCTTCTTTCAGAAATGATATTTAGCAAACAACAAAAATTCTTCTTGGGTAGTAGCTGTAACCACAAAAAACCCATGAAAGCACAAAGTATTTCGTTGCTTCTCCCATTGATTTAAGATAAGGAAAACATATAATGAAGTGTATCCCAAAGTCTCCACCTAAAACTACAATAGAGTAAAATATTACGAAAGATAAGGGGAGCTTAAAGTCTCTCTAATATCATTTACACAAAACACAGACTGAAGACAATTATGGCAGCACAAAGTCTCCCACAGTCAGCTTCAGGACATCTTCTAGCTTATTTTCACTTGTTCTACTTATTTGATTAAATGGACAAGACTGTATTTAGGAAAAATACATAAGATTAATTTCTTAGATAACACAAGTTATTTCAACACAAAGTCTAAAATGTCACTTGCTTTCTCATTCACTTAACAAAATATGATTAACAATCTGAGCTCAAAGTCTCAAGAATGCCTTTCAATTTGGGCAGAGATTCACTTCTTAATAACAGAGAGATCCCCTCTCTACAAAATGAGAAATTACAATATATAACATCCAAAGAAAGACCTAGGTGCTTGTTTTCATGAAATGGCCCATACTACATTGAATATTCTATGAAAGGGCCATGCTAGAATAGGTTATCAGCCTTAACTTTGGCATTCTAACTCATCTCAAATGTCTTCTCCTAAGCATGAATTTCCTGGTCTTCTTTATGATACTTACATGACTGTCCATTCGCCTTTACTTAATGAAAAAAATAGGCGGTGCCATTGAATGTTTATGTTCTCTGAGGTCCACCTGGTGGACCGTTCCACCTACTAGAATAACTCTTCTACAAATATTTCTATATTTTTTGTAGTCGTTCCCTCTTTCCTTTCTACATTTTGTCTCTTCCTAGTGATCTGAGCTCTCAGGGCTATCTTCTCACTTTTTGTTAGTGCCTTCGGCTCCTTTCTTGGCTAGTCACTGAGTTTGTTCTCAAGTATGCACTCTTTTTTGAAAATCAACAGTTATTCTATCACCCTAAATTTGACATCCACAGGGACGTCACTAGTCGCTTGAACTACTTTGAACCTTAAACCTTGAACTCTTTTCGTTCAATGGTTCAAAGTTCAACGGTTCGACGATTCAATGTTTTGTAAAAAGTCGCATTCACTTAGTTTTATTTTGTGCACTCAAGGCATCATTAAACCAATTCTTTGAACTATTTGGTTGAACTTCTTTTTGAAATCTTCTGCTTCATCCATTCACTCGAAGCTTCCACTCAAACTTTGAACTTTGAACCCTTTAAACTTGTTGAACCTTTGAACCTTTCGAAGTTCAATGGTTCAATAGTTCAATGGTTCATTCTAACTCTTTGAATCTGTTGAAGCTTTGAACTCTTTGAATCTTTTTATTCTTTGAGTCTGTTGAACTCGTTGAACATTTGAACCTTTTAGAGTCAGGGTTCAATGGTTCATTCCAATTTTTTGAACCCTGCCATTAAGTCTTTTGATTGAACCTCGGTGTTGAACCATCCTCAAAACACTTAGAAAAATGCCTCAAGTGTTTTGAACTTCCTTTTGAGAAAGCCCACATGTTGAACCTACGATTTTCTTAGCTGAAAAGGCTTGAGCTATTTAAAAAATTTAACTGCTCATAATATTTTTTGATAAAGAAAGATATCATTTTGGCCTACAAGACCAAAATGGTCAGCATGTTGTCCATAAAAACAAGTGATAGATTTTGAGAACAACAATTGGCTCCAGTTGGAGAACTTCCATCCCTTGAGATTTGAAGCAATCGAAGGGAGTAGAATCTAGACTCTAAGCACCTTCATCTATGCCATTAGGCTACAGAGTCATGCTTACCCAAAAATAAAGGTGCCAAAAATAAATAAATAACACAAAATAAAGAAAGACTATACATATATACAATTGGACTTATGTGATACTTCAAGGATTGAAGTGCTTCAGATGCTGCCCACTATGAGGTAGTGAAAATGACATTCTATCTTGATATTTTAGCAAAAAATTATTTTCACCATTTAATCGATGAATGACAAATGGACCTCTCAATAAGGCATCCAATTTTCCATGCATTCCTTTTGGTTCTCTCTTCTTGTCCCACAACAAGACTTGATCTCCAATCTGAAAATCACAAATCTTTACTTTCTAGTCGAAGAATTTATTTACCAGACTTTGATGTGTAGCAATAAGATCCACCACCATAGCTGGTTGCTCATTTGATTCAGTCAAGCACATGATCCTCTTGTCGATGGAACTTTCAAAAGTTGAATCTTCTACTACTTTTGCCAACTTTAATGCTGGTAAATCCAAGGTGATTGGTATCTCTACATTTAAACCATACAGAAGTTGAAATAGTGACATACCTATCACCCTTTTGGGTGTAATCTTATATGTCCATAAAGTGTCAAGTAATGCTTTATGCCAGGTTCTCTAATTGTTATCTACCAGCTTCCTGATAATGGTCACCAGGTTCTTATTACTTTATTCTATTTGACCATTTCCTTGCGGATAATAGTCAGAAGAGTGGGAGAGGATAATCTCATAATAGTAGTAGAATTGGGTAACTTCATGAGAAGAGAAATAGGCTGCATTGTCTGTTACAATCTTGGTTGGAACTCCAAACTGAGAAATAATATTTTTTTTGAGAAAATTACATACCACTTCTAAAGTAGCATGCTTGACTGAAATGGATTCCACCCACTTGGTAAAATAATTTGTGACTATAATAACATAGTCATATCCAGCACTCAAGGATGGGTTTACAATGCCAATGAAATCAATTCTCCATTGCTGAAAAGGCTCTTCAATTACCACAGGATTGAGAGGTAGCACGACCAACTTGGGTTTCCCACCGAACTATTAACACAACTTGCATCTACGCACCCAAGTGTATGAATCTTGAAACAGAGTAGGCAAATAGTACCTAGCTTGCAGAATCTTATGGGCAGTCACAAGTGCAAAAAAATATCTTCCACAAGCCAAATTATGAAAAGACTCCAAAAGTTTGCTCTGTTGCACTTTATCCACGCAACGAAGAAACACCCCATCAAGGCTCCTCTTGTACAAACCATTATATCACAAGATAAAGTTAGCAGCTTTCAACTTAACATTCCTCTTTTTTTATGAGAAAGGTTAGTAGGACATTCACCATAGGTAAGGAAATGAACAATATTGAAATACCACTCATTCATAGTGGTGACAAAGAGAATTGTAGGCATATCTTCAACCTCTATTTCTTCATGCCCTACTTCTTCTAGTATGTTATCAATAATTAATTGGCATAGACCTCTTCTCTACACAAGATTCATAGGTTTGATAACAAGATCAAACTCCTAGATTTTAGCAATCCAATTACCCCTTTTAGTTCCAAAATCTTGTTGAATTATTATGGACTTTACTATTGTATTAGAAACCAGAGCAACAATGTGTGAGTTCAAGATATAAAAATGAAAGTGTTTTATCATCTTAACCACAGCATAAGCATGCTTTTTTATGTTTGAATATTTCATCTCATGAGCTTTGAGAAGACAAATCATGAAAGATATGGGGGACTCCACATCTTCTTTATTCTGTTGAACCAAAATATATTAAAGCATGTGTTCAGAAGCATAGCTATATATCATGAATTCTTTGGTGTAATCAGGACAAATCAAGATTGGGGCATGGGCATCTTCTTTGATGTCTTAAAATGCTAACTTGCCTTCTTCAGTCTAGCTGAAAGTAGCTTTACCCTTCATCATGTTGATAATGTGGCGAGTCTTTTCTATGAATTTGGGAATGAACCTTCATAGAAAATTCACCTTTCTAAAGAAAGAATGGACCACAGTCTTATTGGTAAGAAGAGTAAGCTCTTGGACGGATTTGACTCTTTCTGGGTTGATCTTTATGCCTTCTCAGGATACAGTGTGACAGAGAAGTTTACCTTCTATAACCCCAAAAATTGACTTCTTGGGATTAAGAGAAATATCATTTTGTTGACATCATTCCAGCACTTATAGATGATGCACATGATCAGGATGATGTTTAGAAAAAAATTTCAAGTCATCAAGGTATACCACAATGAACTTCCCCATTTTATTTTTGAAGGCAAGATCCATCGCTCTCTAGAAGGTGGCGCTAGCATTGGTCAAGCCAAAAGGCATTCTGTGATATGCAAAGGTGCCTCAAGGTGTAGTGAAAGCAGTCTTATGTTGGTCTGCTTCACTAACTTCCACTTGATTATATCCTGAAAAACCATCTAACATTGATACCATCTTTACACCAGTCACTATTTACAATAGTTGATCCATGATGGCCAGGGGATAGTTGTCTTTTAAAGATGATTGATTTAAATTTTTGAAATCAACACATAGGTGAATTTTTGCATTCTTCTTTCTCACAGGGACTATGTTCACAATCTAGGTGGAATTATGGATTGGGGAAATAATTCTTGCATTCAACATTTTCTATATCTCAGAAAGAATAGTGCCTGATATCCTGGGGTTGTATTGCCTTTATTTTTGCTTGTTAGGCAATGACCCAATCTTGAGAGGAATTTCATGCTGAATTTCTTCAGGCCTAAGATATTTTAGATCATAATAAGAGTATGCCAAAACATCAATGTAATGGTGAAGCAGGGTAATGAATTTGAGTTTTTCATCAGGGGTGCAACAATTATTGATGTTGACCATTTTGGGATTATCTTTTGTACTCAAATTTATTTTATCAAAATTATTAAAGGATTTTGAGTCCATTTGTGGCTTCTTGATACACCTATCATGCTTATCGAATAGCTTCTCAAGAGAAACTAATCCTTTGAAAATTTTATTTTCTTTGAGATGAACTTTTCACTAGCTTTTAAATTTGTTTCAGGAGCTGATTTCCACAGTAGAGATTCACTGCCTTCAAAATGAAACTTTTCAAAGCTATCTATCTATTATAAAAAAGCAATGATTTAGTTGTTACCATTAAATACCTACCAATGGTAAATATTATCTGGTACACTTGGTCAAAAGACCAACTCAATAGTGTACTTATGCTCTTTGAAATCTTGATAAGGAACTATGAGAGTTGCAGAGACGGCCAAAGAATCTACTCGATTATTGAATTCTCTAAGCACCACATAAATACTAAAAGCATCAAAAATTTCAAGGAAGTCCCAAACCATATTATGATAATATCATAATATTTTATTCTTGGTTTGATACAAGTTCCTCCACTGACAAACCACCAGCTCAGTATCTCCTTGGACATGAAGAAGTTTGACACCTTTAGCTTGAGCAGCCTTCAATCTGAGCATCAAAGATTCATACTTTGTAGTGTTGTTGGTATTACCAAAATGCAACTTGTATGAATAGAGAAAAATATCTCCTTTAGGAGATATCAAAACAACTCCAGCTCTAGAACCAGTAGAATAATAGCTGCCATCAAATTCAAGAATCCAGACATCATTAGAATCTGATCTTCTTTCAGATTTTTTTTCATTAGGGAGGAAAGATCTTTTTTCATCTAAACTATGCTCTACCAATTCTTCTGATGTATTATCTAAATTTTTTGGATTGTCACCTAGTAAACTTTTATCTGCTGAAATAGGAACATTTTCAGTATATATAAAGTAATTACCCATTCTTGAGGACTCAAACAGAATTTGAGCTTCAAGGGCTGATGTTTGGGTGACAATGTATTTCAATTCCTTCTTAGGAAGTAGCCTTTGCATGATTCCCTTGATAGGGTTCCTCACCTTATATAAGTCCATGCTCAATTCTCCACCAACATCTTTGCAAAAATTTCAGCCAAGTAGAATGCCATAGAAAGCTAGAACAGCAGCCACCAGGACTGTCATTTTAATCCTCTTATCTGGGAAGGCCACAAATGCAAATTGGGAATCTTTGATTTATCCCAAAAGTTGCACTTATTTATTTTTCATGGAGAAACATCTCCCAAAAGTTTTAGTCAGAGTGAGACCAAGAGAGTCTACCACTTTGGTGGAAATCACATTGTCAGAGGTGCCAGAGTCTATTATGTAGTTACTCAGTGTATGACCATTTATCAATAGGGAAACATAGAAAGGTTCTATTTTCCCAGGGACAATAGGAGGAGTAATGACAAGATTATTTCAAGTAGATGTATTCTTTGGGGGATCATGAGTTACCTTTGAAACAATTTGTCTTGTAGGGATGATTTTTTTCTTGATGCATTCAACTAACTTATCCAACTGTTCAGGGTTGGCTTGTAAGTATTCAAACTCAAACATTTGGATCTTGGTCTTCCTAATATGTTCAACTATATCAAATGACTAAAAATAATTAAGAATAGAGGAAGAAAGTCTATCATTCTAGGTTTTATTGGGTGTGGGACTGGTCTAAGAGATTGAAGTAGAAGGTGAAGGATTGTTTGAGGTACTTACTTTTTATTGCTCACCGGGTTCATTGATTAGAAAGGCAGAGAAGTCCCTTTTTTAAAAATTGAAATTATTGGTTGATATTCTTCCCCTATTTTTTCCTTATTAGCTTGTTGAGTTGACTGATTCTGGAACCTAATAAATATAGTGTATGATCCATCAAACACTTTCCCCTTACTTCTAGCTTCATCCTGGTAATTTAAAAAACTAATGTTGGAGTCACCATCTAATTCTTCTTCTCCTTCTACAAATATATCAGCATCATCTTCTTGGTTTAACTCAATTTGGAAAGAGAAATCATGTTCAACTTCAAGATAACCAACTACTAAGTTAGTTGGTTTTACTTCAATGGCAAGCTTCCCTAGTGGGAGAGGAAGATGATTTAGTTTCCCTTGATTTTTAGTAGCATTGCCTTGATATGACTGGTTGAGAAACATCCTCCTTGGTATATCTTGATAAGAAGGACGAGCAGAAATCCCTTGGGACATTTATTTTTTTAGGGCTAACAATTCATTTTCTATATTTTGCATCATAGGATTAGTGGTACCTACAAAAAAAATTTCAGAAGATGAAAAAGATTTATTTCTATTAGGATCTCTTCTTATCTTTCCTTTCAAGATAAGATCATTTTCAACTTTAGTGGCCAAAATCTGAGTTGTAGCAAGATCTATGTGGCCAGCCCACCTCAACAGGAAACTCACTTTAGAAAGCTGAGAATTGATGAAGAAACATTTAAAAATTTTAGGTGTCGGTTGAGCAATGGTACGAATCCTATTTCTCAGCTTGTCAAATTTAGCAATGAAGTCTCGCATGGGTTTATGAGAATTTTTCTTCATTTGCATAAGCTGAGCTAATAGGGCATGTGCATCTTCTACAGGTTTGAATCTAGCCTCAAACTTAGCTTTGAGAGTGTTCCAGTTAGTCACTGTTTGTGTTTGTAGATGATAAAACCAGTCTACAGTAATGCCTTACAATATTTCTACAAATAGTCTGACTACTATGTCTTCATATTCAACACCTATCACACCACAGGCTATGCAAAAAGCTACAATATGTTCACCAAGATGAACTCTCCCGTCACCATAGAACTTGAGAAAATTCTTTCTTGAATTACGAGGTAGTTCATGTAAAGGTGGAGTTAGATTTAGAGGACCAAAAGTATTATCCCAGGGGCCTTGAGCTACAATGATATGACTATTGAAAGTAGGGATAACAAATCTCTATGGCATATGTATAGACAAATCTCTACTAACAAAGGAAAAATAAGCTTTGCCTGGTATTGGGGACCTGATGTTGGTAGGAGGAAAACTCTTGGTTCGCTGAAGGCAAGATGGTGGAAGAAAAAGATCAAAATTACTCAACTACACCAACTCAAATATAGGGTCAACAATACCTCGAGCTCTCTGGCTTCGTGTATACAGTGGATCAGCCAGAGTGTGAAATGGAAATAGAAAAGAACTGGAGCTACTTCAATTTGAAGCTTGAGGCTTCAAACTGCTTGTTCTTTTCCATCAGAGTCACCAAAAACTGTTGGGTGAATATTTTGTCATCAACTAGCTGACGACAAAATGGTTATATCAACCATAGCATAAAGAGATTTATACGAAAAAATGGGTGTGGTGACCACATTCAAAATGAGACAAATCTCTCCTCTCAGTAAGGGGAGGTTCCCTATAACTATAGAATACTAATATAAGCTAAAAATAGACATAGGGATGAAATAATACCATCCATCCCTTTTTTTTAGAGATGATATTCACAAAATAGAGGAGAATTTTGGTGTAATTACTGAAGGCACTTCTCTTTTTTCAAAAATGATATTCAGCAAACAACATAAATTCTTCTTAGGTAGTAACTATAACCACAAGAAACCTATGAAAGTACAAAGTCTTTCATTTCTTCTCCCATTTATTTAGGACAAGGAAACCATAGAATGAAGTGTAGCCCAAAGTCTCCACCTAAAACTACAATAGAGTAAAATATTATGAAGGAAAGGGGAGCTCAAAGTCTCTCCAGTATCCTTTACACAAAACACAGATTGAAGACAATTATGGTAGCACAAAGTCTCTCATAGTCGGCTTTAGGACATCTTCCAGATTATTTTTGCTTGTTTTGCTTATTTGATTAAATAGACAAGATTGTTTTTATGAAAAAGACATAAAAATAATTTCTTAAATAAGACAAACTATTTCAACACAAAGTCTAAAAGGTCACTTGCTTTCTCATTCACTTAACAAAATATAATTAATAGTCTAAGCTCAAAGTCTCAAGAATGCCTTTCAATTTGGACATAGCTTCACTTCTTAATAACAGAGAGATCCCCTCTCTATAAAATGAAATATTACAATATATAACATCTAAAGAAAGACTTGGGCACTTGTTTTCATGAAATGGCCCATGTTGTATTGAATGCATTGAATATTCTATGAAAGGGACATGCTAGAATAGGTTATCGGCCTTAATTTTGGTGTTCTAAATCATCTCAAATGTCTTCTCCTAAGCATGGGTTGCCTGATCTTCTTTATGATAATTACACAGCTATCTATTTGTCTTTACTTGATAAAGAAAAATAGGCCACACCATTGAATATTTGTGTTCTCTGAGGTCCACCTGGTAGACTGTTCCACCTAATGAAATAACTCTTCTATAGATATTTCTAGATTTTCTATAGTCATTCCCTATTTCGTTGCTACATTTTGTCTCTTCCTAGTGATCTAAGCTCTTAGGGCTATCTTCTCGCTTTCTACTGGTACCTTCGGCTCCTGTCTTGGCTAGTCATTGAGTTTGTTGTCAGGTCTGCGCTCTTTTTTGAAAATCAACGGTTATCCCATCACCATAAATTTGACATCCACGGGGATGTCACCAGTCACTTGAACCACTTTGAAACTTGAACCTTGAACTCTTTTGGTTTATTGGTTCAAAGTTCAACGGTTCAGCGATTCAATGTTTTGTAAAAGGCCACGTTCACTTAGTTTTTTTTTCTGTGCTCAAGGCGTCATTGAACCAATTATTTGAACCATTTAGTTTAACCTTTTTTGGAATCTTCCACTTTATCCATTTGCTTGAAGCTTCCACTCGAACTTTGAACTTTAAACCCTTCAAACTCATTGAACCTGTTGAACCTTTGAACCTTTAAAAGTTCAATGGTTCAATGGTTCATTCTAACTCTTTGAATTTGTTGAAGCTTCAAACTCTTGGAATCCTTTTATTCATTGATTCCATTGAACTCGTTGAAGCTTTGCATCTTTCAGAGTCAAGGTTCAATGGTTCAATGGTTCATTCCAATTCTTTGAACCCCATCGTTAAGTATTTTGATTGAACCTCAGCATTGAACCATCCTCAAAAAACTTAAGAAATGCCTTACGTGTTTTGAACTTTCGTTTGAGAAAGCCCACATGTTGAACCTATGATTTCCTTAGCTGAAAAGGCTTGAGTTATTTGAAAAACTTAACTTCTTAGAATATTGTTTGATAAAGAAAGAGAGTATTTTGGCTTGCAGGACCAAAATGGTCAGCATGTTGTCCACAAAAACAAGTGAAAATTTTTGAGAACAAGTTTTTGGAACTTAAAGTGACCTATAGATCACATGGAATGGGTTCATGCTTTTGATAGTGGATATGTGTTCCTATTTTATTTGATGAAGTGCTAAAGGAGTGAATGGGTTCACATGAAACCTATAAGAGCTACAAGGGCTTTATTAAAAGGTGTAGCTAATTAAGGGTGACCCATAGATGTTATGGCCAACCTATGAATATTTTTTTGATTCATGTATTAATGTGATAGTTGCCTTAAATTTGAAGGCATGCCTAATGGCTGACCAAGGTATTGATTATCATAAATGCTCTATAAATAGTGAAATCAAAGATTGTGATTTATAAATTTTGTGTGAGAGACTAAGGAGAGATTTTAGAGAGGATTATGTGTGTGAATTATTGAGTGAAGGAGGGGTAGAGTTCCATTTGGATGATTTGAAGATAATAATAGATTGAGGACTATTTGTATGACCTATAGGTCATAATTATGTTGGTAAAACAATGCTCTTGATGTTTGAGTATGAGTGAAGGTGAAGAGTGATAATCAGATATCCATCATCAGGTGTTGAAGACATCAATGAAAAGGTGGATGTGTTCATAGTTATTTTTATGGTAGATCAACATTTAAGGTGTTTGTAACCTCCTTTCAAGGTGAAACTTGTTAAAATTCTAGTTATTGGTGTATCTCAGTTAGATAGGTGTGTTAGCTCCTTGTGGGATTGAAGTCTCACTAAAATCAATAATGGTAGTTCCTTGATCGTTCATAGATGGTCTAAATTGGTTCTTATCATTATATGACAATATTCCAATTGCAGGTTCCACTAGGTTTTATTCCCTGGGAGGGTTTTTCATGTATGTCATGTGTTATGTGATTGATCTTACATTGTCTCTCTTTCTCAATGCTATGAATGAGGTATATGTTTCATGAATGCTTGTGGTAATAGATTAAGTGTTTGTACATCGTAGAATTGAAGTTGGATTATTTGGGCTCATTGATTCACCCCCCTCTAAATGATTGTACCTCTAAAAATTGCTATCAGAGTGGGTCCTTTGGTAAAGTATTAATAGCTTGAATGTGATCCAAAGTACAATATGGGTAGTCATCAAGGAGGTTTCTCTACTAAGCAAGCACCAATGTTCAATGGATCCAATTATGATTTTTGGAGTGCAAGGATGAGGACATGCATTATGTTCCTAGGGTTTGATGTATGAAAATTTGTTATGGATGGTTATGTTGCTCCTATTACTTCTCCATCTAGTGTTATAGATAAGAATTTGTTTGAAAACAATTCTAAGGCAATTAATTCTATCACTTGTGGTATTTTAGAGACTGAATACTTCAAGGTAATCCATTGTAAATATGATAAAGGGATATGGGATAAAATGTAGATCATTTTTTAAAGAGATTCAAAATTCAAGCTTGCTAATTTATAGACTCATAAAAGGTAATTTGAAAGTCTCAAGATGAAAGAAGAAGATTATATGGCATCCTTTTTACAAATAGTTGATGAGACTGAGAACATCATTAGAGGACTTGGAGATAATCTTGAAGAGACTATTATAGTCCAAAAGGTATTAAGGTCTCTATCTCTCAAATTTGATCCAAAGGTATTTGCTATAGAAGAAAGTCATGATCTTACTTTGTTTAATATGGATCAATTGCATGTCACCCTTACTACCTATGAGATGAGAGTAAATGATGATATACAAATAAACAAGGAATCAACATTCAAGATAGATATGAAGCCTAAGAATAATTTCTAAGGTAATAAATCCAAAGAGAATGACATATCTAATATTGATGATGATGAACTTATTGATTTCTTGATTACTAAGAAATTAAACACAGACTCAGGGAAGTATAAGGGTAAACTACCCTTTAAATGTTTCAATTATGGAGAGATAGGACATTTTTCTCATAATTATCCTCATAAGCATGAAATATTCATGATGAAGAGCATGGTGAAGGTCAAGATAAAAATAAGAAGACACGCATGAAGAAAAGATTCAAAAAGTATAATAACAAGAAGTCCTTCAAAAATAAGAAGAGTCTCTACACCAAAGAAGATTGTAGCTCATTAGATGAGAGTGAAGATAATGACTTAGAATATTATTATGAAGATGATGGTCCTTCTAATGATGAATCTATGTTCATGGCTAAGGAAGGAAGTTGCTCAAATCAGAAGGTGTCTACTTATAAAGACGAGGTGTACTATGAGACTGCATTAATGAATGCTCTTGAAGAATTGTATATTGAGAAGAAGATAAATAAGAAGATGAAATATAAACTCAAGGATTATGAGGAAAAATTCAATGTTTATGAGGAAAGATTGAATGAAGACACCAAGGAGCATTAAGATATGATCAAGCATCTTAGTTGTTAATTGGAAATTCTATCTACAAGCTGAAAAGCTAAAGAAGATGAATGTTCAAGAGTTTTTGAAAATGAGTCTTTGAAATCTAAGCTATAAAAAATAGATAGTAAGGTGAAGACATTTGTGAGATTTGAAAAGAGCTCATGTGATCTAGACAATATTTTGAGTGGTCAAAAGCATGCTAGTGATATAACTAGTTGTGGATATGAAGAAGAACAAAATAATGTATCTGAAGACAAAATGAAGACTAATGTGAACTAGTACAATCATACTTTGAAGACAAATCATCAAATAAGGACTGAAAGTATTGGCAGAACAAAGATAAATTAGATCAGATAACCAAATTGCATGAGCTATGTAAGATTTAATGGTTACTATTACACATGTAATCAATTTTGTCATAGGGTTAGAGAATTCAAGAAACCTGTTAGAAATGAGTTTGAATGGGACTATGATGGGGGTCATCAGTCAAAAAGAGTGAGGAAAATTAAGTGCTTCAACTATCTTGATGTGGGACACATTGATAATGATTGTCCACATAAGATTAGACAAGGTGATTCCTCTTCAAAAAGTGGATTTTATTTTGTTTGTCATGAAAAAGGACATATGGAAAGTTTCTATCCAAACATGGTAAGACAAACTATGTTTCCATCAAGGAGTATGGTGTGTTATAACTATGAACAAAGAGGTCACATTGCTAGATTTTAGAAACAAAGGCTGTCAAGTCTAATTGAGTTCAATCAAGATCCTAGAGTGCAAGAAATAAGACATGCTAACACATGGAAGCCAAAGATGATAAGTGTGAGTCATGATAATATTTAAAGTCTAAGTAATCTATTTTCTATGGTGGAGAATGATTAATAAGTTGAAGAGTGCTAAGGGATCTCATTATCTACTCATGTTATTAGTGAAGAGACCAAACTCAAATAGAAGACCAAGGTGTTGGTTGAAGTTAATCCTGAGGTATGTATGGATCCAATTAAACATCATACTATTTTTTATCATGTATCATGCATAGAACATCAATTTTTTGTGCCTAATGATGAGGTTTGAAACTATAAGGAATATTTTTTAGATGAAAAAGTATGTCATGAATCTATGTTGTCTCCATGTATTGTCAATCCAATCATAGAAGAAAAGGAGAATGTTGTAGTGGATGAGGATGTTGTTTATCCTAAGCCAAAGAAGAAGAATAAGAAGAAATATAAGTATCAGATGACCAAGGAGGAGAAGGAATATGAGGAGTTGTGGGCAACTCTTGGTTTCACACCATGGTAGAGCATTGTGGTGTAAAGGATGTCTCTACCTATGCTTCTTAAGAGACATTTATTGTGGATAAGTAAGTTTTTGGGATCAAGATCATAATGTAAATATATATATATATATATATATATATATATATATATTTATATATATAGACTTGTGTTGATCTTAGAAGTTTATTGGTTAAGGGGGAGCATCAACTTCATGAGTTTGTTCATTTGGTTTATGAAGGAGCTATAGTATAGAGTCAGAATGGGTTGTTCCAAGTGGCTTAATGAGATTGATAAACATGTCAAAAATAATTTGATGCTTAGAAAGGTCTATACACTTCTTTTTGATGTGATCTAGGTGATTTTGTGGTTTGAATGTGTGTTTGTGCCAATTGAAGTTATTTTGTGTGCTCTTAGTTTTCTCAGTTTTTGGCTTAAGGGCAAGTAGGCCTA
The DNA here is from genome assembly GCA_037957365.1 of Torreya grandis. Lineage (NCBI taxonomy): Eukaryota > Viridiplantae > Streptophyta > Pinopsida > Cupressales > Taxaceae > Torreya > Torreya grandis. The sequence continues at coordinate 519,518 of JARHVA010006117.1, read as the reverse complement.
AAATGGGTTATAGGAAGACTATGCTCCCAAAGGTTTGAAGAATCAAATATTGGTCTAGAAGTGTGTGATGGGTGTCTTAGGTGTGCAATAAGTTTTAGAGTTGTGTGTTGACTAAAAGGAGGTTTATTAACCTTGTTTATTTTAAGATTTTAGGGTTTTGGGATATGTTAGAAAAGTGGTTTGCCTTATGAATTGAGGTATAAGGTTTCTTAATATTTTTAATGAGAAAAATGGGTGGTGAAATCAATATTAACATATAATTGAAGGTTTTTGGTTGTCAAATTATTCAATCTTTTATCAATATGGAAGGTTAATTAGCTAGAAGGTTTTTGAAGGAAGTATGTTGTAGATGATGAGCTTGGTGATTCAAATTGGTGTGTTTGAGGGGGAATATGAGAGTGCTCTAGATATTAAGTTTCAAGTCTTGAAGATGTGTTTACTAAAAATTGTGGGCTCTGGAAGTTCCAGGTAGGGCTATAAGGAGGCTATACAGGCCTAATTTGAAGAAGAGTACTTTTTGCTTAGTTTCTAAAAAATATCAAGGTATGTGTGTTTCAAGGTTATTTCTCAAGTTTGTTTAGTGAATGTTTCCTATTTTGTGAGTGGCATGAATTTCTGTTGGTGGTCCTTATGGTAGCTTGAGAGAGAAGGCTAGTAAGCATATGTGATGATTCTTCATGGTGTGTGGAGATCTGAAGATGCTCAAAAGGTGCAATTTCTTAGATTTCTTAGGGGGAGTTCCTTTCATATTTTCTTGATGTGTTCCATCATATGTTTTTGGTTGTGTGTTCTTTCTCCATTGGTTGTAGTTCTTGGTTGAAGAGAGTGGTTGCATGGAACAAGAGGTAATCTCAAGGTAAGGGGGAGTTTGTATCATATTTATAAGATGGTATTTTCCTATTTATGGTATTTTCAAGTCCTCAAGATTAGTTGGTGCTCACTTTGTCATTGTGTTAAAGGGGGAGAAAGTTCCTATTGTGGGAGTGCTTGAAGAGAGAGAAGGTGAGTTGTATATTGCTATATATGATGGTTGTTGACATAAATGACAAAGGGGAAGATTGTTGGAGAGTTGTAAATGATGTCATGGTAATGTCATGGAAGTGTCCTGATGAGTGGATGATGAGCCTTGATAGTATATATGATAATGACAAAGTGTGCAATGTGTTTGTCCTAATATGCTTAAAGAAGGATTGGTTGATCTTCAGAGTTTTATTGGTTTGAGATGCTTAAGGATGAGTCTAAATTATTAATAATGTAAAATAGGTTTAATAGGAAGTGTTATATGATTTGAGAGCTTGTCTGCTTGAGTGGTATTCATATAGTTCTTCATTATGTTCATTTAGTTATTTTGGTCTAGTGGTAGAAAAATTGAGTAGACAGTTTGATGATGTCACCATTTCCATGTGTGGATGAGTCAATGGGAGTTGGTCATATGGTTGTGATCACATTATTCCTTAGTTTATATGCATTAAAATTAGGATATGTGCTTAAGTGAATCAAAAGATATGCAAGTACAAATTTGGGCTCCTAGGCATTTGATAATATTTTCCCATACTTGGCCAAATTTGCATGAGGTAAGAAATAACTAAGTAAGCATTTTTTATGGTAGCATATATTGCACATGTGGATGTTTAAAAATAATATGATCATCTGGGTTTACTTAATTTTGTGCCTAGTTCTTATGCACCAAATCTTAGGTCATGTGATGTAGCATGACAAAAAATATGCATGTGCAAAGTTGGGCTCCCAAGCATTTTGATAGTGTTTTCTATGTTCAAATAGAGATAAGTAGTTTGTTGACATCATATCTTTCACATATTGACATTTAAGGAGAAGGTGATCATATGGGTTTATTCAGTTTTAAGATTAATTTATTTACACTAAATTTTAGATCATGCAATGAAGTGCATCAAAAGGTATGCATGAGAAAATTTGGCCTTCCAGGTAAGATCTAAGCATAGTTGGGTCTGTGATAGAAGATTTTGAGAAGGCATTTTAATGGTGGTATATCTAACTCATGTGAGGGTTTCAAGAGTAGTTTGTCACATGGTTGGATTCTATTATAAAAGGAGATCATATAATCCAAATTATAGATCAATGTGTCTAAGCACAACAAAAGATATTACTGTGCAAAGTTGGCTTTCCAAGAATATAAGCAAGGTTCCCGTACTTGGTCAAATATGCAATAGGTAAAGTTTGAGTAAGTCTCAAGGAGATAGATAAAGTGTGTTTCCTCCAAGATGTCAGGAAGTAACAAGATGGAAAGAAGTGCACATTTTTTAATGACTAAGAAAAGGTAAAGTATAAGGATCTAGCGATGAGCGAGTTTTCATATAGATTGATCAAATGGTGAGCATTGATAGTTAAAGCCCTGGTCGATGCATAGAGATTGACAATGTATATTAAGTTAACATTGCAAGATTACACTATATGAGGTCAAAGTGACTGAGGTTTAAAATTTGAGCATTGGTGCCTATGCATTAAATTTAAGACAAGATAAATGATGCATAATTTATCTAAGTAGTGAGGACACAAATGTGATCTTAGTGTTCAATGTTTAACTGTGATTCTTGTCATTTAAATATTCAAGTTTAATAAGGGAAAAACTAGTTTCTGGTCTTTGGGCCATATATTTTGATCTAGATAGAAAATTTTCATGTTGTAAGAAGCAAAGTTGAAGAGGACTCCATGACACATCTAAGAAACTTTATTTTAAGATCTATAAGTGTGTACAGTCAAAGATATTAAGTGTCAATTTTGACTATGTGTTTTTGCTTATTCAGCAAGTGACCCGAGAAGAGTAATTGAGCTTGTTTTGATATTGTTTCGATATCTCTTGATAAATTGGCTATTGGAGAGTGTTTTAGACTCTATAAGGATGCTATATATGTACTATGAAGGTTTAACCAATTGTATGCAATATGAACAATGGTTTAAAATGTGACTATGTGTTCGTTCATAATGATTATGTGCATAGAATGTTGTTTGAGGGAATTGTACTGAAATGAAAGGGTTATTTATTGGTTGTTGGCACTTAAGGGGGACCTATAGATCATATAGAATGGGTCCATGCTTTTTATAGTGGTTATGTGTTCATGTTTTGTTCTATGAAGTGATAAAGGAGTGAATGGGTTTACATTAGACCTTTAAGAGCTATAAGGGAATTATTAAAAGGTATATCTACTTAAGGGTGTCCCATAGATTCTATGGCCAAATTATGAAGATTGTTTTGAGCTATGTTTTCATTGGATATTTGCCTTAAGGGTGAAGGAATGCCTAATGGCCAATGAACACATTGATGATCATAAATGCTCTATAAATAGTGAAATCAAAGATAGTGAGTTCTAGATTTTGTGTGAGAGACTAAGGAGATATTTAAGAGAGGCGTGTGTGTGTGAATTATGGAGTGTAGGGGTAGAGTGCTCTGTGGATGAGTTGAAGAGAAAAATAGATTGAGGACTATTTGTATAACCTTTAGGTCATAATTATATTGGTAGTATAATGCTCTTGTGATAATAAGATATACATCATCAAGTATTGAAGACATCAGTGCAAAGGTTGATGTGTTCATAGGTGTTGTTATGGTAGCTCAACATCTAAGGTGGTTGCATCCTCCTTTCAAGGTGAAATTTTCTACAAGTCTAGTTGTTATTTTAGTTCAGCTAGACAAGTGTGGTAGCTTCTTGTGGGATTGAAGTCTCACTAAAATTAGGAATGGTATTTCTTTGATCATTCATAGATGGTCTAAATTGGTCATTATTATAGGATAGTAGTCCAATTATAGGTTCTAATGGGTTTTATTATCCAAGACGATTTCCCATGTATATAATGTGTTATATGATTTATCTTGTATTATCTCTCTTGATAATTCCTATGAATGATGTGCATGCTTCATGAATGCTTATGGTAACTCATTAAGTATTATTAAAGATTAGAATTGAAGTTGGATTATTTGGGCTCACTGATTCACCCCCCTTTTAGTGATTGTACCTCTAACAGAGTATAAGTGAGAACCCAATTAAATAAATGTTAAAAAATCTTGAGAGCACACTCCATGAGAGCTAAAACCATCTCAGTATTGAATAAAAGAGAAACATAGACCACTTAGGTCTCTAACATCAACTAGTTTGAGCACTTAGTATGAGACAAGGATGGTCATGGCAGACCTAGATGGGAAGAATGATAGAGGTATGGCTATGAGAAGTTATGAGTTTATTTAAAAGTTTAAATTTAATAGAAAATGATGATAATAAATTCTTAAAGTCATCAAAATCATCTAAAGTGTAATGTGTGAGAATTCAGTTCAAGTTTATATGGCCTTAAACCTTGCCTAAAGCCTCAGATCTCCAAATCCATTATTTTGACATGAAAAGATCCTAAAGAATATATAATACCATAAAAGTATGTTTGATGATGGTATAGGTCTTGAGAAAGGTGTTTCAGGATGGATAAGATAGGGGAAATAACAATTTATCCTAATATCCCTCCTCAAGCTCCATCACCCCAATCAATTTTGATATGCTAGTTTAAATGCTCATATCTTGCATGATAAGATGCATGGAGCCCAATTCACTTAGGTTAATATAGGAACCCCTATTTACTTTACATACATTGTGGCAAGAGTTGGTTTTAGGGGAAATCTCTATGAACAATCCTTAAGATTGTAAGCATGCCCATATTGCGTAGTGAAAATTTAAAGCCTACCAAATTTTAATCATAACTCTCCATACAATGTGCATGGGACTAGAACTGTTAGGGATATTTTATAAGGTCTATGTTATCAAAATTCATCACCTTAAGTTTGAAGTCCAAGGCCTATCCTTTATGAACCATAGTTAAGATGGTAGGCCACTTTAAAGCCTCCCAAACCCTCATGGAGGCCCCGATGGAAAAAAATATTATTGACAATTCAAATGACCTTAAGACACCATGAAATAATCATGAATACAACTATAGGTCATATGTGCTATCTATGCATTAGAAAGTTGGTACGTGTGGGAAAAAAGGTATAGGAAAATGGCTTCTAAGGCCTAGTTTTTAGATTGTTTACATGTTTTCAGAGCATATTTGAGATCCTAAGTGAATTGATAGGATTCTTGGACTTTTACAGAGGTGGGATGGTCTTGAAAAAATCACATTTTAACTTGTACAACAATACATACAATCCTAATTAACACACTTGAATTCAACCATTGAGATAACCTTCATTTGCATTAAGTAGGGAGTGTTGTATTATTATTCCCATAGTGATGAGACTCTCAAAGGTATAAAAATTATTCCACTAAATTTCATAGGCCATTACCAAGCTCAACACATGCTTAAAATATGCCTAAGTCTCAAATTCTTCACACACTAGGAGGACAAACACATTGAATGCACTATGAATGGATTCAATGATGGAAACTAGGAGAATAATGGACATGTTCAAGCAATTAACTACCTCTCATAATGGGTACATGACCTCTCACTACATGTCAAGGAGTGAGGAATTAGTTTCAAGGTACATGACATCTTCATGGGTTCAACTATGACAAAAATAGGCCATCCACCACACTTATACACCCAAAGGCTCATTTAAGACCATTTTGTAGCCAAGGTAACACATGGGAGAAATCATAGAGCTGTTAATAACCCCACTCATATCTGTAACTAAATATTTAATGAATGATGGTCTTCATGGCCTCTGATCCACACTTCTATGCCATATTCTCCTTCTCTCTCTTTTTCATATTCTATAAATTTGGCTTAATCCATTGTATGGATCCCTCTACTAAGTATGTGACAGCACTGCCCATTTGTATCTATAACCTTGAGATAATAAAATATTAATTCAACCTCTATTATGATAGTATTCTATTGTGTTAATATTGGTTATATTTGTATAAGTGGTTGATTTTTCTCCCTTGGTAGGTCCTTGTCTTCACTCAAGTACTATTGGATTATATTATATAGGTTAGATGGTGTATGAAGGTATTACTAACCATACTTTTATTGAAAATTAACTGATAGTGTCTTGAATCAGGCCTCTCATTCATCATCCTCAAGTCATAGTCATATAGTACAACCTTCATGTGAAATAGTGATGTGTAGGGGTCTTTTAGAGAGTGTGTGTTGGTAATCAATCTTGTTGTATCCAAAGGTGTTGTTAAGGATCAAGTAGAGGAGACAAACATATTGGTGCATCACCTCCCATAGCTTAGGTTTATTTCATGCATCTTTCTATCCCTTTTCATTATCAAGAAACTAGTATTGGGATTTTGAGTTTAGATTATGCATCAAGGGTGCTAGCCCCAAAACTATAGATTCAGCTCACCCAACAGGTTACCCACACCTAGAGTTGATCCCATTGTATCAATTGGATAAGGCAAGTTTGAAACATATTTTCCTCAAGGGTAGAATTCCAAGTGGGAATATAATTAAATCAAGTTGGAAAAAATATTAATATCATTTGGTGATCTCAAGGAGCTTGAAACACTCTAGCAGTAGATCGACATCCAAGTTTCATGCCAAAATTAGTCACAAGGTTTTTACCTAAAGGTAAGGAAGCTAATTTTCTTAAACTATCCTTATATTTTTCTAGGAGGAATAGGTAGCCTAGGATTAATCCCTATATTACACCCCCTACTTATCCTAATCCTTCTTAGTAAATTACTTTTGCATCTCCTACTTCCCTAATGATTAGGCTGAGAAACCAAGCCTTTGTGCCCTTCAATGGTGGTATCCCACTAAGCCTAAATCAATTTTATGATATCCCTACTACTACACTTAAGAACGTTCCATACTTCATAGGAGAAAACTATACCACTCATGTTAAATACATTGCAAACATAGCCAATCTTTATTTAGTACACAATGTGACTCAAAAAAATGTAGTAATAAGGCTACTAGCTACTTCATTAAGAGGAAAGGCACTTCAATTTTATACATGTATAGAACCTCAATATATCAACACTTGGGTTGAGTTTAGGGAGCACCCATACAAGAATTTTTATGATAGAAGTGACCACTTGTCCCTAGTGGAACAATTATCCACTATCAAAAGTGATACTCAAGAGTTTATGGGGGATTTTAACTATAGGTTTTAGAAAACTTGGGATAGTATCCCAATAGTGGTTAAACCCACTCCTAATTATACCTTATTATACTATTTGAGATCCCTTAATTCTAATATAGAAATCATGATATAGTCCATGGCTGGGAACACACTACCTGATGCCTATGAAGTTGAAATAAGGGTAGAAAACTATCTCATACAAGTAGGCAAAATTACACCATGACCCCTCATGTCTTTGTTCCCAGATATACAACCTCCTATGCCTCCCATTTCCACCATACCAATCTCAACCAGCCATGAGTAGGTAGATGCTAATCAGGTAGATAGATTGGTTAAACTCAAAGGGTTGCTCAAGGTACAAAGCAACAACATAGTGGCCCTAAAAAGGCAACAACTTTTATCCCATAGACCATACCAAGATCCTTATCAATCTCCCTATCATCCTTATTAGTTCAATAGACCTCCATATAAAGTTAATTAACAATGTCAAGGGAAGATCACTCAAGTAAGACACTACAATAGTTTCAATCCTAATTCTACCATCACTTCTAGAGCATTAGTTCATATTCAAAATAACTATGATCAAGAAGGACAATGGTTTACACAATGGGGGAAGTCTCATGAGTATTTAATTATCCCAAGTGAAGGTGCTTATCAAACTTCTCTTATGTAGCAGACTCAAACTTCTCTTATGCAGTAGAATCAAGCTCCTCCTACACAACATAAAAACCCCCTCTTGTGTAATATGGAGAGACCCCTTTCATGACTCAATCTGAAATATCGAATCAATAAGGAGTGAGTGGATGTCAGGAAAACTCAAAGGCTACCTTTTTCAACTTTCAATAAGGATAAAATTATTTTGTATAATGTGTAGTCAATCAGATTGGGGATGTAACAAAGGTGGATAGTCCTATTTCATCCAATATAAGGGCTAAAAGAAGGGTAGTGAGTGGTGACTCAGAGGTTAAGAGAGCAACTCCTTCATATTATAAACCACCTCAAGAAACTAATGATAAATATATAAACCCTAAAACCCCACCAATCCAAAAGGTTTAGATTGAGAAGGGGTAGAATAACAAGGGTCCATTCATACCTTAGTTTACTCAAGCTTCATGTAGTAATATTACTCCTAATTTACAATCAATAGATGCTAGGCATCACATCAACATTGTAGACTATATGAAAAATGCTCATGTAACCATACCAATGCAGGACACTTTTTTTCTTTTTGGTAAGAAATGTATTCTCCAAAAAGAGTTTCCTAAACTTCACATCTTAGATAAGTAGGAAAAAAAGGTAAGTGCAATCCTTGTTTCTCTCAATTTCTATTCACTTTCAAGTTAAAAAAGAAGTAAGAAACTAAATGTGGGTATGGTAGAAGAACCTATTTGTTTATACGCATGTGATCTAGATGATTATGAAGATCTCCTCTTTATTTTAGGAAGGATGACCTATAGATAAGAAAATACTAATGTGAAAGGGTTGTTAGATGAATAGCAAGGTGGATTGCCTAGTGTAAAATAGATCCAAGAAGCATGAACTTGTTAGGAGGATATCAATCCACACTCTTAAAATAGTTAAGTTGAAATAAATCAAGAAAAAATACTTGCATCAAATAATAGAAAAGACTAAAATATAATACAAGAAAAAATAAATGATTGATAAATAAAATTAACTAATTATATCAAATAACAGGTTAACACTAATGCTAAATAGTTCAGGTTGGATTCTAAAAATAGGTGTGGCCTCTGTGAATAGGCAAGAACACAAAAACTAGAATTTGGTTAAAGGTAGGTAGGTAGAAATAACTTATTATTATTCCTTATCACAGTGACCATTGGTAGTTACGGTGACCATTGATGGTTATGCTGACTCTCAACGGTTAAGTGATCATTGGAGGTTGAAAGTAACCATTAACAATTGATGTGGATTTTAAGAATGTTAAAAAAAGAGTTTGGTTTAGGTAGTAAAAGGGGTCAATAAGTGGTTTGGAAGTTTGGTCGAGGTTAGGGGGTTAGAAGATATAATGTAAATGTGTCTAGGTAAAAAAGCCAAATAAATAAATATTGAAAACCAAAGATATACTTAGCTAGTTGTTTGACAGTTGGTAGCTGATCCTAGAGTGATTTTGGTAAAGTAACGATACTTTGCCTCAAGAATAATTTTAGTAGAGGTTTGGGTCTTTGTCATGGTTGTTGACTTTCTAAATGGAAGAACTATAAATAAGTTATTGATGTTTGTTGATAGCTTGATTTCCTAACTGCTAGATGCTTAGATGAATGGATCATTGATCCCTTTTTACCTCCTAATCCTCTCTTTTATAGGCAAAAGAGATGGAGGTGTAGGTTATATAAAGGGTGAAAATCATTACCAAATTTTAATTCTTGATTAGTTATCTCACTACATGAATTAAATTGTGATGTGTTTGGGTGCACATGGACTGACTTTGAGTGGTTAGGTGGTGGGGACCTAATCATCAATAGTCAGGGTGACCATCTATGATCACTATGACCATTGATGGTCAAGTGTCAAAGGTCAAGTTGGGTAAAAATGGGTAGGTTAGTGAGTTGGTTTAGCTAGTTAGCTAAACTGACTCAAAGTCATGGTCAAAGGCTTGGTATATGGTTTGATCTAGGGGTGTTTTGACATTTATAATTATCATGTGAAATTTTCTAGTGTTTACATTTTGCCCCTTTTTTTATGTAGTTTATGTTAGCAAGCTATAAAATAAAAATAAATTTTAGGTTAAAGGTTTGATTGCCCTAAGTATGGGAGGTGGTATTCCCCTTCAAATTGGGAGTTGATGATGTAAAGTGAAATTAGGTGCAGGTTTGACGAGTGGTTATGGTGACTCATAAGGTTGGTGACAATGGTGTTTGGGAATTTGAAGCACAAACATGTGCATAAAATGTGATTAAGTGTGATATCCAAGATCATGCATAAACTATGTTTCCATAGTTGGTAAAAATAAAGATTGGTTCTAGGATTGGTGATGGGGTAAATAGGCCACAGGTTAGGCATAGCTAATAAGGCTATTCCTATCAAGTCCCCTAAATAAGGTCGGTGTTTTTATAGGTATCTAAGGTATGAAGTGCTCTTATAAAAAGCACAAATGGTCTGGTGTGTAGTAGGAGGTGAAAATTCAAATGTTCAATATGGCAAGGTTGGTCAGTGCAATAAAAAATACCAAGGTAAGGTCATCACAAAATATGCAATTATTTGGGCCAAAATGGCCAACACTGAGGTATATGAGGTTGGTATGGTAAGTGGAAAAGGTTGTCTCCAAAAGTGGGAATTAAGGTATTTGGTGCCAAAAGTTCTTAAAAAATGGGAGATCTTGACCATCGATAGTCACCCTGATTATCTATCGGAGTTGATGCCAGAATCCAGATAATGCAAGTGCAATGGAGACGTGATCACACGAGATGATGCAAGTGCACACCACATAGATGCTAAAGTAATTTGAAGATCACACAAGAAGATAAATTTCACAAGACAAAATGGAGAAAACAAAAATATGATTAACATGAGATGGCCAAAGTGAGGAATACATATAGGAGAGTACGTAAGTAACTCCTTCACAAAAGGTGGACAAGGCACCCCAATAATAGATTTTAACTCCTCCATGAAAGGTGGTGACAAGGTGCTAAGAATAGAGAAGTAACTCCCATCAAGGGAGTTACTTATGACATTCTTATGACACCTATGACACATCTATGACACACACCTCTACATAAGCTAGCCTATCCCACAAATGTAGGAAAACTCCATGTAAGCACAAGAAATACAATTTATCTAATTATAAAATAGGAAAAAATAAAAACCTAGACTAATACCCCCCAAAAGTGTAGCTTAGGTGGGTAGTGTGGAAATATAAAATGGGTTCTAACAACTAGGTCTGATGAGGTACCCATGTACAAATGCAATCTCTCATAAGATAGAGAAAAGGAGAAAACTTGTAGGAAAAAAACTCCCCCCAAAAGAGAGACATAAAAGAAATGAAGAGGCTAGTGCCCCCCTGAAGATGATGCTTCTGCAGATGTGGACCACACCCCAAGAAGAGCTCATAAATGAATGAACTTGCTCTCAGTGAAAGGTTTGGTGAAGATGTCTGCAACCTGCTCTGAAGACTGGAAAAATATCAAGTCAATGACTTGACTATGAATAAGCTCCCAAATGAAATGCATGTGAATCTCTACATGCTTGGTATGCTAGTGCTAAACCAAATTTTTGAAAATTTGAATGGTACTCTGGTTGTCACAATAAATGATGGTGGGCTGCATGATAGGAATGCCAAACTCAGAAAGAATCCCCTGAAGCCAAATAGCCTCAATAGCTACATTAACAACTCCCCTATACTCTACCTCTATGGATGATATAGCAATAGCATTCTGCTTCTTGCTAGACCAACTGATAGGACCATAATCTAGAGAGAAACTGTAACTAGAAGTGGACTTGCGAGTCTTTGAATCACCAGCCCAGTCTGAATCTGTATATCTAACCAAGTCAACCTCTATGCCAAATCTATAATGAATCTCGTATCTATGTGAACCCTGTATGTAATGCAAGATCCTATTAGCTACTTTCCAATGCAGCTCATGAGGTTCTTGTATAAATCTGGAGACAAGTCCAACTATATATGATATGTTAGGCCTGGTGTGAGTCAAGTAGATGAGACTACCAACAAGTTGTCGATATCGAGTGGCATCAACCAATGGTGAATAATAGTCAACCTCAAGCTTGACTCCTGATAAAAAGGGAGTCAGAGATGGCTTGTAATCAGCCATGTGAAATTGAGCCAATAAGTCAAGAGCATACTTAGGCTATGCAAGAGAAATCCCTAAATCTAACTGTGAGATCTCGATGCCAAGGAAGTAGTGCAACAAACCCAAGTCTGTCATGTCAAATCTACCCTGAAGAGATGCCTTCACCAATGCAATAGCCGATGAAGAACTCTTGGTGATCAAAAGGTCATCAACATATAGAACCAAAATCAAGAGTGAATCATCCTGCCATAAGAAGTAGACATTGGGGTCAGAATGGCACCTAGTGAAACCTGCTGTGAGAAAGAAGGAATCCATCTTGGCATACCAAGCCCGAGGGGCTTGTTTGAGGCCATAGATAGATTTATTAAGTCTACATACTAAGGAAGAATCCTAAACAAATCCTAGTGGCTGCTCCATGTAGATCTCCTCCTCTAGGTCTCCATGAAGAAAGACACTCTTCACATCCATCTGATGCACATCCCAACCATGTGTTGCAGCAATAGCCAAGGTGAGTTGGATACAAGTCATCTTTGCAACAGGTGCAAAGGTATCTGAGTAGTCAATGCCTGCCACCTATGAGAAATACTTGGTGACCAATCATGCCTTATACTTATCAACTGACCCATATGCTGCAAACTTGGTCTAATATATCCACCTACATTGAACCATCTTTCTTCCCTTAGGAAGTGAAGTCAAATCCCAAATGTGATTTTTGATTAAGGAAGAATATTCTTCCTCCATAGCACTATCCCACTTAGGTACCCCTGATGCCTCTTGAAAAGTCTATGGATTCAAAACTAAAACAAAGAAGGCATGTGGATCTCTTTGAAAATCCCCCTAGTACATCTATCATCTATGGGATCTCCTACCCAAGTGCCAGCATTCTCAAGTGTCTGTCTGGCCCAAAGTGGCCTGAAAGTGGGTGAGTTAGGTGCTAACTCCTCATCCTCTAACTAACTAGAGGTGGATGACTCTACATCACTATCCTTGCTATCTAAACTTGAAGAAGAAGAAGATGTCTCTGGCTTAAGAACCTGATGTGGCTGATCTGAATCTGATAAGGAACCATCATGAAAAAGTAGATCCGATGAGGGAGAAGTGTCAATTGTTGATTCTCTACGACTCTCCTGAAAATGGGCACTTTTCCTGATGAACAACTCATGAGTGACTAGATCTAGAAGGTGATACCCCTTAATACCATCTAGATATCCTACAAAGATGCAAGGCTTGGACTGATGTTCCATAGATTTACATTTCTTCTTCGATATGTGGGCCATGGCTGGGGATCTAAAAACCTTAAGGTGCTCAACATCAGGTTTCCTTTTATGTCGAGCTTCAAAGGGTGTCATCCATTTCAAATCTTTGTGAGGAACCTTGTTGAATATAGCAAGCACAATTGATGGCTTTGGCCCAGTACTATGGTGCTAAGGATTTGGAGTGAATCATACAGCTACCCATTTCTTTCAAGAACCTATTTTTGCATTCTGCAACCCCATTCTGTGAAGGACTATAAGTGACTATGCACTACAAATCAATCCCATCTATGGTACAAAAATGCTCAAACCTGATGCTGACATACTCCCCTCCATTATTAGTTAGAAGAACCTTGATAGATTTCTCACTCTATTTCTCAACAAGAGCCTTAAAGTCTAGAAAATTTTTGAACACTTCAGACTTTTTTTTGAGAAAAAATATCCAATTGTACCTAGAGAAATCATTAATGAAAGTGAGGATGTACTTGGCCCTTGTGAAAGATGGTTTGGGAAAGGGTCCCGATACATCACTGTAGACTAACACCAAAGGTTGTGAAGCCCTCCAAGCTTTGCCTTTGTCGAATTTTTCTTCGGGATGCTTCCCAAGGGAGCACCCTTCACAAAGTCCTTTTGAGAATTAGACACGAGGCAAGCTAATGACCATGTCATTTTTGCAAAGTTATTCAAGGTAGCAGTAGTTAAAGTGACCAAACTGCTCATGCCACAATTTGCTAACTTCATCTAAATGAGTTAGCAATGTTGTTGGAGAAGAATCTAGTGCAAAATGTGAGAAGGTGTATAACCTTGCTTAGTGATCTGCCCTACCCATTACCATTTTAGTATCACTATGCAACTCCCTGATAGCCACTGAATCTAGTGAAAACTCAACTCTCATGCCCCGATAAATGTGATTGACTTGGTACACTGATAGGAGATTGGTTGAAAGAGAAGGAACACTTAGAAAATTATTGAGTGTTCCTCCTTCTATTTCAATTGACCCTCTCCCTACATCAGAAACTGATGTGTCATCACCCAAACTAATTGAAGTCATGCTACAAGGCTCTAAAGATGAAAACTCAACTAGTGAAGAGCCCATGTGGTGAGAAGCACCTGAATCAATGACCCATGATGTTGTAGAAGCTGTAGTTTCTACAAGGGCCTTTCCGTTTTATTTCTCCTTACCCTTGCCTTTTGCCTTGGTAGAATCTTGGGTAGATGAATTATGCTTGATGGACTCAGGAACACCTATGTTGTGCTTCTCTAGAAGATGAGTTAGGTGATCTATTTGTTTCTTCATACATTTGTTTTAATCATGCCCTGTATTTTTATAATAGGCACACTTAAAATTCTCCTTCTTAGGTTTAGCATTGGAGGAGGAAGACTCAGTGTTGTTTTTGGCAGGATTGTTGTTTTCTTTCTTCTTCTTCTCCTGGTCCTTATTATTTTTCTTCTTCTCCTTTGTTGAAGTCTTATCCTTACCATTTTCAGCTATCAAATCTTAGGGTTGAGTATACTTCATTGTGCCCATTTCAATTAGCTTATATTTTTCCCTAGTCAAGTCGGCAATGAATGAATCCAAAGAAGGCATTTTCCATGTAGTGCCAAGGGCACTTTTTGTGGCATGAAAAGTAGAGACAAAGAATGAACAGCTTAGACCTAACTTTGCGAGAATAGAAAGGATAAGTTAATCATCTTTCTTCTCTATCCCACATTATTTCAATTGCAATATAAGGGCCTTAAACTTAGTGAAGAAGTCCTGTAGGGTGTCAAAGTTGCTAGGACTTAGACTTATGAGTTCGCTTTTGAGTTCATGACCTCTCATCTCATCAAGCTTTCCAAATAAGAGTTCTAAGGTGTCCCATATGTCTTTGGGAGTCTTGGAGGTTTCTAAATGAAAGAGAATTTCTAGAGACATGAACAAGCTTAGTAATCCATAGGCTTCATCACTACAGTTGTATCACTTGACCTTTTCAGCATCAGTGCTGGGTTCTACTTCAGTACCCATGGTAATCCTATACAACCCTTTGCTTCTAAGAATAATTGACATTTTAACCTTCCATTCATGATATCTAAAAGGTTTTAGGAGTTTAAGTTGAAAATAATCCATTTTAAGCTGAATTTAGGTAAAGTTGTGTTTATTGCAAGTTGTGAAATTATATAGAAAGGATAATGAAAGCAAAGATTTACAAGTTGTGAAAAGCAATTACACCCCCACAAAATGTTGATCCCCCAAAAAAATATGAAATTCTATGCTCAAAATATGTCGAGCTCAGTCGAGAATGCATCTTAGATCAATCACTACAAGAATTTAAGCAAACAAGACATCAGACTCAGCCAAAAATGCATCTCGGGAAACCCAAATTTTAGGCACTTTATAAACTAGTGCATTTTTAACAAATAATAAGCCTACACTATGGAGAATTGAAATACAAACACTTTTGAAAAAAATGGTATCTGAATCTGAGCTACCATTTGCAAGATATTAAAGATTTAATTTTCTCGTAAACCAGTGTTTTTGCAAAAAAAGCAACACTAAAACATTAAAAAATATCTATTTTGAGAGAGAAAGTGGCCTTCCAACTAGTCATTAGATTTGACATGGAGCGAGGAATCCAAAGAAGTATTTGTGAGGGGGAATTGGCCTCCTACCAACTCGAGCCTCACCCTTCATCTTCGATAGGCGAAGATACAAGTAAAAATTAAAACCCCCAAATTATCAAATTGTCTAAAAAACTTAATATTCAATCAAATTGATAGATTTTTTTTTGAAAAGTCAATTTTTAACTGAAAAAAAATCAAAAGACAATTTGATGGATGCCAATTGTCTAAGGGCCCACATGGGATGCCAAGCAAGGAAGGGGCACCATTTTTTTAAAAAAAAGTTTTAATTTTGCTGGCAGAAAAAAGAAAATGAATTTGTAGACCTCTCAATGCACAAAAACAAAGAAGAGAAGAGAAAAGTTGAAGTTTCAACACACAGAAGGGAAGAGACCACGTTTCAACTTCAATGCACAACATGTAGTGTTAATCACTACCTCACTATGCACCTATGCGCTAGACCCCGTACAATTGCATTTTGCCTTGCTAGAGTCCTGCTCCACACATATCTCACCCTACCAGATGCCTCACATGGACCTCGACATGCAGAAGCACTTCTTAGAGAGCTGCCCTAAGCTAAAAGTGGCATCTAAGAGCAGAAACCAGATGTGTAGAGATTTATCTTTTCCTACAGAATGACCAAAAAAAAGGAATTCTACTACCTTTGCTGAAGCCACAATAGATCTATATAAGATGTCTTGGCAAATTTTAACTCAGAAGTAATATTTTTTAACAAGTTTCTAGTATGGATTTGTGTGATTTTTCAAAAAACTCTACCAAAGCTCTTAAATGCAATGGAGTTAAACAAAAAACTACTAAGAAAGCAAAGTCAGAATTTCAAAATAAACTAATAACATAACTAGACACACGATTACCGGAGTGGCTCTGATACCATATCGAAGTTGTTGCCAAAATTTAGATAATGCGAGTGTAATGGAGATGTGATCACATGAGATGAAGCAAGTGCACACCACATAGATGCTAAAGCAATTTGAAGATAACACAAGAAGATAAATTGCATAAGACAAAATGGAGAAAACCAAAATCTGATTAACATGAGATGGCCAAAGTGAGGAATACATATAGGAGAGTACGTAAGTAACTCCACAAAAGGTGGACAAGGTACCCCAATAATAGACTTTAACTCGTCCATGAAAGGTGGTGACAAGGTGATAAGAATAGATAAGTAACTCCCATCAAGGGAGTTACTTATGACACTCTTATGACACCTATGACACATCTATGACACACACCTCCACATAAGCTAGCCTATCTCACAAATGTAGGAAAACTCCATGTAAGCACAAGAAATACAATTTCCCTAATTAAAAAATAGGAAAAAATAAAAACCTACACTAATATTATCGACAATCGGGGTGAAAACCTAAAAGAATAGAGGATAAAAAGTGAAAAAGAGATGTCATTCTAACTATTGGATTTTGACTCTCTTTACTCTTGTGTACTTGGAGACTTTGGTGTTTTATGTGAGGATACTAATGAGGTAGTTTTTAATTTATTGAGAAGCTAATTCATGTTGAGTGGTTGATTACTAACGTGAACTGAGGATGTAGGGTAGATAGGGGCATGGGCATGTAGTGGGGCCCAAGATCCCTCCTCAATGATGGTCGAGGAATGAGGTAGGTGTTGCATTGAATTGTTAGATTAGTTGATTTTGATTGATTTTTTATTAAATTGTGATTGGTTTGGGGAGGATTTTGGGTTTTACCCTAGGTTTTAGGTTGGCATTTATTTTGGTTAAATTAACAGGTGAAAATTAGAATTGGGATGGTATGTAGGTTAGGAGTAGGGTAAGGTAGATGTTGGGTAGGTTTTTTGCAGGTGAGAATGAATTTTGAGTGGGTTTGTGGGTAGGTAAGGTTGGGGATTTGATATCAATGGTCACACACAGTGATCGTTGATGGTGATATTGGACCATCGATAATCATAGTTGACCATCGATGGTTGAAGACCATAGGCTAAGGGGCCAGTTGACCATCAATAGTCATACTGACCATCGATAGTTGACAAAAAGGTTAGGTGTTTTGGGAAAAAGGTTAAGGACATAGGTTAGGGATAAGATGCGTTTGATAAAATAAGAAGCTTATATTTGAGTTGGAATGACCAAGTGGAAATGTTAAGGGTAGTATTAGAAAAATATGTTGACATAATTTAGCTTGGGTATGTGGTGGGTTTGAAAATGCATTGATATAGTATAGATAGTAAAAAGTTAATGTTAATAGGTAGGATGAAATGGGGTGAAAGGACTTTGTTCATGGGTAAATTAGTTTATATAAAATTAAGTATATTTTATAACACATTTTACAGGCATGAGATTAGATCCAAATGTAAGATTGGGTTCCTCAGATCTTTGCAGAGATTCATTGTGGGATGACTGATGATGACTAGATGCATATTAAGGAGGTCATCCTCAAAATGATGATGCACTTATAGTACGTGTTTTGAGATGCAACAATGATCATGGCCATCATCAAGAGATGGATATGGGCATGAACACCTTTCTCCTATTGATGGGCGTGATGACCATCTTATTAGAGGATGTACACAAGATCACATGGCTACCCATTCAAGGGGAGCTAATATATCACACTACAAGGGAGGAGAGGGATGAACACATGGAGTTCATATGTGGTGAGTATTAGGCCTTTGCCAGGTTTATGATTATGGTTCCATATATGGTTATGATGTTTTGATTATGGATGTGATGTTATGATGATGTGGTTTATGATCATGGATATGAGATACTTATGATGTTGATGTGATATTTATAATGTTTTTAATGTGATGTTTATGATGTTTTTTTATAATTAATATTTATTTTGTTAATGATAACACATAAAGTAAGATAAAAAAGTTAGATGTGGGGAAAAAATAAAAATCATGAGACATACGTCTAGGTGAATATGTGAACCAATTATGAGAGGATAATAAAAAGGCATGATGCTTCTTCATTGGTAAGGACTAAAAAAAAACTAAAGTTAGATTGGATTAAATAATTTAATCCCTTTGAATGCTTCACATTAGTATATTTTGGTTGGTAAAAAGGTGTCTTGATTACATTGTGTCAAGTAAGCTCTAAATCCCTTGATTTGTAGATGGTACAAAGGAGAGATAGGTGTCAGGTGGTGTGAAGGGTAGTGTAACCTCTTGAGGGTTGATTTTCCATTTTAATAGGTGACCTAAAAACCATAATATACTAGTATATGTTTTTATACAACGTGTATACTTATCGACATGATAAGTCTACTAATGTTATATATGAAAGCTAATTACAGATTTCTTGGGATAGCTCATTTTGATTTTGATATAGGGTCTTTTGTTTTGTGATTTTTGATAGGTTTGTGAAGCTAATCAATTTAGGAATATTTGAATAATTTATTTGAAAAATTTGACTTAGCCATCTTTCAAGGGAGTGGTCTAAGTTTGGGTTTGTTCATTTTGGTAGCTGTCTTTCAAGGGAGTAGTCTATCTTTTTAAGCAATTTAGATTTGGGGTAGTTGTCCTTCAAGGGAGTAGTATGCATGGTAGATATATTTAACCCAAGTGATATTTTGGTATCCCAAATTATTTTGATGCTAGGTTAGACATGGACAAGTATTTATAGGCTTGGGGTTTACCTTTATGAGGGCAAAACCTAGAGCATAGTAAGGTTAATGATAAGTGAAAGGAGTGGTTTTGAGAAAAATGACCATGGGAATCCATCCAATTAGGGATGAAAAGTATCCATGAGAACCATTCCATGGGAATATTTATGGTACCCATATTTAGGATTAGGCTATGAGTGTGATAGTTAATCACATGGCTTTATGTTATAATCAGTTGTCCTCAATAAGATAGGATGAAGGTGTGAGGAAGGAGAAAATCTTGTAAATCAAAGGATGAGATTAAGCTAGACAAAAGGTGAGTTTGATCCTTGTTTAACAAAATAAAGGATGCATATACGAAGCATTGAGAGCCTTGGGTTCTGGTTTGCCTTCAAGAGAAGACAAACAGTAAGCTTCTAATCCATACTTATGGGTTATGATGAAAGATTTAAGCCAATTGAAAGCAAACTTGCCTTGCTTACTTTTCTTCATATTAGTCATATGTTGATTTTTATTTAGGATGAGATCTCCAATATTTAATTCTCACTCCTTCAAGTGTTTTTTATCAATGTCCTTCAGTGGCTCTTGATAGACATGAAGTTAGTTAAGCACTTCTAGGCATACTTATCAAGTAGTTCAAGTCGTGTTAGATGCTCTTGATGATAATTGCTCTTGGAAATGATGTCTTTTAAGGATATTAAAAATTAGGTAATTTGGACTTCAAGAGGCAAGACCACCTTTGTTCTAAAGATTAGGTAGAAAGGGGTAGAACCCATAGAGGTTTGAATGCTAGTGAGATAAGCCCATAAAGTGAAGGGGATGTGTGAATGCCAATCTTGACTAGCACTGACCACTTTGGTTAACATTTTTTTCAGGGTTTTATTAGAGGCTTCTACCTATCCATTTGCCTATGGATGGTAAGGTGAGTAAAATCTTAACTTGATGCCAAATGCATCACAAAGACCTTAGAATTGCTTGTTTTTGAAATATTTTCCATTATCAGTAATGATCTTATAAGGAACATAAAAATGATAGATGATCTAATGATTGATGAAGTTGAAAATATTTTATTCTTTGGTTGAGATGAGAGGAATATCCTCCACCCAATTGGTGAAATATTCAGTGGTGGTGATGATGGAATGGTGCCACTATGAACAATGAGGATTGATTTACCTAATGAGATATAGTCCCCATTGTGAGAAGGGCCAAAAGTCCTTGGATAATTGAAGGCCATGGGATGGCATGTGATGTAAATTGGCATGTTTTTGACATTTAACACACTTTTTCACATAATCATATCTATCTTGGTTAAAGGTGGGCCAATAGTATCGAAGGTGAAGGATACATTTAGTAAAAACTAGATCATTAAAGTGTCCCCATAAATCCCATCATGTGTTTCCTTGATAGCATGACAAGATTTATGGCTACATAGTAAATAGAGAAGGAGGCCATTTAAGCAGTGTTTGTAAAATATTCCCCCTAGTATGTTATAATGAGAGGTACTCTGAACAAAGGCTCTTCGTGCATTCCTATAGAGGTTGGGAGGAATGATTTTGAGGTTGATGTAGTCAAAGGTTTACTTGTACCAATTATCCGATGGAGATTTTACCACACTATAAATGGTAGGGAGATCAGATTGAATATAATAGGGTGTGATAAAATTATGAATGGTGGTAAAGAGCTTGGAATTGGAAGGTTGAGTTGTGATCTAGGAAGCAAGGGAAGCCATTGTATCCATGAACTTGTTGGTAGATCATGAAACATATTATATAAGGTAATGATCAAATGATGCTAAGAGTACATCTAATAGTTGTTTGTACTTTTGCAATACATCATTGGTACATTAGGAGTATCTACTGACTTGATTGACCATAAACTGAGAATCACCAAAGACATTGATAATCTTAACTCTTAAGGCTAGAGCAATTTGGAGACCTATTATTAGGTATTCATAGTTAGCCATATTATTGTTACACTCAAAATCAATTTTGAAAGAAAGAGGGAAAGGATTTCCATCAAGGGGAATGAGAATAACTCTGGCATCCCCACCAAATTAGCATTTTGAGTCACTAAAAAACATGGTCACTTGGTAGGTGATGTCCTCTCGAGAAAGAGTCATGATGGACTCATCCAAAAACATAAGAGGAAGTGGTTGGTTATTTGTTAAATGAAACTCATCCAATTAATCAACAATGACTTGTCCTTTAATCAACTTATATTATAGGAATTCAAAGGCAAACTCAACTAGGAGCATGAGCCACTTAGCCATATGTTGGTTTTGGTATGGTTTAGAGTGTATGTACTTGAGTGGGTCAGTGTTGGTGATGACAAAGGTTTTGTGATTGACGAGGTAATGATGAATCTTGGAAGCCACAAAGAATATGATGAGGCAAAGATTATCGATATAGGTGTATCTCTTCTCATACTCTACAAGTGTTTGATTTATATACTAGACTGTTTGCTCTTTATTTTTTTCATCATGGTGAGCGAGCATTACCCCTAAGTAATGGTCAATGGTGGAGATATAAATGTAGAAGGTTTGGTCCTCTTTAATAGGGATAAGAATGGGTGGAGAAAGAAGGTACTCTTTTAGTGGATAAAAGGATTTTTGGCAATACTTAGTCCACTTAAAAGATGCATCATTCTTGAGAAAATGGTGAAAGGGTTGACATCTATCTGATAATTGATAAATGAAGTGATATATTGATTGGAGCTTCCCTTGTAGACTACAGATTTTCTTAAGCTAGGTTGGAAGTGGCATTTCAAAGATCACTCTAAATTTTGTGGGTCTATTTTGATTCCTTGAAGAGAGATGATAAAGCCAATAATCTTTTTAGATAGGACCCCCAAAACACATTTTTTGGGGTTGAGTCAGATGTGAAAATGGATTAGGTGCTCAAAGATAATTTTTAGAATGTCTAGATGATCCTTGAGATATTTGGATCTCCCAAGGAGATCATCTACATAGTCCTCTATAATTTTATGAATGATATCCTGGACTATATAGGTCATCACACACTTTTAGGTTTCCCAGTATTCTTTAAACCAAACAACATGACCCTATAGAAAAAGGTTCCCCACGGGGTGATGAAAGAAGTCTTATGCTAATCCTAGAGTGTAATCAAGATCTAATTATATCTTGAGAGACCATCCATGAGGGATAACATCTCGTGGCTAGCTGTAAGATCAACAAGTTAGTCGATGCTAGGCAAAGGGAAGTCATCCTTTGGATAGGCATGGTTTAGGTCACAAAAGTCAATATAGAGGTGAAGTCAATGGGTTGAATGAAATTTATGGATAAGAGGCATTGAAGCTATTCTTTGAATAGAAGGGCAATATGAGATTGCATCCTGTGAATCTTTTGCCTAATAGGCTTAGCATTGGGATGGATAACGATGTTGTGAAGAGATATGGAAGGATTGATTCTAGGTATATCCTAATATGACCAAGAAAATGTTATGCTTTGATCACGAAGGAAGCGTAATCCTATTCCTCCATAGAATCTAAGGATTGACCAATTTTTATAATGTGAGAGTTATCTTGAGTACCAAAATTGACATCGATAGTGGATTCATTCAACATGGTTTAGTTTTTAGGAGGGAGGGATTTGTGGATAGAAGAATCCCATACACCAAAATAGGTGAGAATAGAATCATCATCCTAATATTGGATGGTAGGAGAATCATTTTCTACCATTTTAGGATGAATCATGTTGGGTGAATATTTTGTCAACCAGCTAATTGGCATTCAAACTAGTTCCTATCACCATAGCATAGGGAGATTGGTCATCCAGATGTGCAGCTTTACTACATCGATCATAGACAAATCTCTCCTCTCATCAAGGGGAGGTTCCATATTAAATATAAAAAGGCTATATTATATATATATATATATATATATATATATATATATATATATAAGTAGAAAGTAAGACACAGGGGTAGGATAAATTATCCATCTCTCTTTTTTCAGAGATGATGCTGATAAACAAAGAAGAAATCCTGGGTGATGGGGAAGGTACTTCTCTTCTTTCAGAAGCAACTTTCAGCCAAGAGCCAAATTCCTTCCTAAATAGTAGAAATCTTGGTGCAATGATAGAAGGCACTTTTCTTCTTTCAGAAGTGTTCTTCAGTAGACAACAATAATCTTTCAGGTAACAAGTAACTGGTAACGGGGGAATTGAGTGACAAGCAACCCGAGAGAGAAAAATGAAGAATAATGGGGGCAAAAAGTCATCCTAAGGATCTTTACACAGGAAAGGAAAATGCAAAAACACTGAAGGTACTTATGGGGGCACAACATCATCCCATAGTTGGCCTTTAAGACACCTTCCTGATCACCTCCACTAGTTTTGCTTGTTAAATCAAATGGACAAGAAAGCTCCTAGGAAATAGACATATGAACAATCTCTTAAGATAGCACAAGCTATAATAGCACAAAGTCTGCAAGTAACTTATTTTCTCATTTAGATAAAATAATATGAATTACAATCTAAGTTCAAAGTCTCAGTAATGCTTTTCAATTTGGGTAGAGTTTTGCTTCTGATAATCAAAAAGGTCTCCCCATTAATAGCACAAGAGATTACAATATATAGAGGCCCGAGGGGGGCTTGGCAATTTCTCCCAATGAAGTGACCCATTCAGTGCACTCAATGCCTTAGATGCATTCTTGGTTTTGTCAAGAAGGACCCTGCTGGAGCAGGGCAACCACCTTAAATGTGGCATGTCAATTCCTCTCTTAGTGCCTCCTTTTTAGCCTGAATCACTCATTCATTCACCTGCTTAGCCACGCAGCTGTCTACTCTATCTTTATCTCATAGGGGACAAATAAATGGTGATTTCAATGTTTGCAGGCCCCAAATATCTACCTGGTGAACTAATCCACCTACTGGAAATAACTCCCACTGAGTTTCCCTCTTTGTCTCTTCCTTCCCTTGGTCTGGCCTTAGGATTTTTAAATGCATTCGGGTCTACACCTTGAGTCTACTAGAATCAATCAGACACTTCATTATGACAAATTTGACATTTTCAGGCCCATCATGTTTCTTAGTAACTCCTTTGTGTCTTTCTCTTTTGCCATGGTCACTTTTTACTGTGACACGGGTGAAGACACGTGGTAGCTTATGTAGATTCAAAATAGGCTTATCGAAATAAGCTTTGAAATTGGTTAGCAGCTGAGGAGGGCACAAACACAGACACTTGGTAGCTTTCACTATATTGGGTCAAGACACACAATGGGTTCCACTCTAACAAGCTTCATTAGAGACTATCTCAGCTTGTGACACTTTACAGCATCCATAGCCCTCTGAGGCTCAAACCTTTCCTGAAAGTGTCCAAGTGCGAGAAACTAGTCCCTTCTGATTGAACTCGCCCATCGAAGCCTTTGAACTTGTTGAAATTACTAATCCCTTTAGCAAAAAGTTTGAGAAAATGATAAAATTGAATGTTTCATAACAAATTTTTGGAAAGGGGAAAAACCATTTTGGCCATGCAGGACCAAAATAGTCCTATGTTGTCTTAAAAATGAGGAATCAATTTTTAGGGACAATAGTTGGCTCCTTTTGGGGAACTTCCTTCAAATGACAACTCGGAATAGCTAAGGGGAGTATAAACTAGAATCTCCAGTGCCTTGAAGTGTGCCATTGAGCTACGGAGTCATGCTACCCAAAAAGAAAGGCTCCGAAAAATGAAAACAAAATGAATAAAATAGAATAATAGACTATACAAATATGCATATGTACAAATGAACTTATCTGATGCCTCAAGATTTGAAGTGCTTCAGATGCTATCCATTATGAGACAATGATAATGGCATCCCATCCTGATAAACCAATAGAAAACCATTTTGTCCCTAGAATTAGTGATGAGTGAATGGAACTCTCCACCAAGAAACCACTTTTCTGTGTCTTCCCCTTGGTTTTCTCTTCTTCTTGCCCCAAAGCAAGACTTGAGTTTTGGTCCAAAAACCATGAATCTTTGCTCTCCTGGAAAAGAGTTCCTTTTCCTAATTTTGATGGGCAGTAGCATGGCCTAGTACATAATTAGATATTATGATAGCTTAGCCCAGCACATGTCTTGATTGTCCCCCTCAAATATCTCAAAATCTTTTTCATTTGGAGGGGAGGGTTCTTCTGCACTTATGTCACACTCCACCAATTCTTCTGCTATTTCATCCTTGCCTGAAGACTCAAACAAAATTTGGGCTACAGGGGCCATTGTTTGGGTCTTGACACATTTGACATGATTAATTATGTCAAATGGCTAGATTGGACTAGGCACAAGGGATGGGAGTTATTCCTTTTGGTTTATGGGAGGGGTGGGAGGAATGGCCTGTGAATTTGAAGTAGAAGGTGCAAAAATGTTTGGGATACTTACTATCTTAGCAATCACTAGGTCCTTTGGCTGGATAGGCAGAGTGGCCCCATGCTTAGCAATCAAAATTATAGGTTGAGGTCACTCCTCTATTTCTCCTTTATCAGCTTGTTGAGCTAACTGATTCTGGGACTGGGTGACCACAGCATATGATCCCTTGGATGCTTCACCTTTACTTCTGGGTTCATCCGGGTAATCTAGAAAACTGATGTGGGAGTTGCCAACTGACTCTTCTTGATCCTCCATAAAGAGACCATCATTATTTTCTTGATTAAACTCAGGTTGAAAAGACAAATCATGCTCTATTTCCAAATAGCCAACTACTGAGTTGGCTGGAGGTGCTTCAATGGCAAAGTTCCTCTGTGGGGGAGGAAGATGATTGGGTTGCCCTTGATGTGCTTGATTAGGGAATGTCCTCCTTGGTACATCTCTATATGAAGGAGTAGATGACATCCCTTGTGCCATTTGTCTTCTGAGGGATAGCACTTCATTTTCTAGCTTCTACACCATTGGATCAGTGGTGGATGTAGGTAAGTTATCAAAACATGAGGAAGATGCACCTCTATTTGAATCCCCTCTTATCTTTCCAGCCAAGATAAGGTCATCTTCTATCTCAGTGGTTAAGTATTGAGCAGATTCAAGATCTATGCGACCAACATGTCTTAGCAAAAAACTCACTTTAGGCAGTTGTGAGTTTATGAAGAAGCATTTGAGGTTCTCAGGTGTGGGCTGAGCAACGACAGGAATCCTATTTCTTAGCTTGTCAAATTTGGCAATAAAATCCCTCATGGGCTCATGAGGTTCCTTCTTCATCTACGTAAGTTGGGCTAGCAAAGCGTGAGTATCTTTTACAGGTTTGAACCTTGCTTTAAACTTGGCTTTGATAGTGTCCCAGCCAGTCACTGATCTAGCTTGCAAATGGTAGAGCCAATCTGTAGCAGCACCTTGTAGGATCTCCTCAAAAATCCTGACTACCACGTCTTGAAAATCCACCCCTATCACACCACAGGCTATGCTGAAGGCTGCAATGTGTTCATCAGGGTGAACTATCCCATCACCAAATAATTTGGGGAAATTCTTTCTTGAACTATGTGGGAGTTCATGCAGAGGTGGAGTCAAATTAAGTGGACCAAAAGAGTTACCCCAGGGGCCTCGAACTACCATGATTTAATTATGTAAAATAGGGATAACAAATCTAGATGGAGTGACCAAATTATAGGACAAAAATGGAAAAGAAACTAGCCCTGCTTTAGCTTAAAGCTTGAGGCTTCAAATTGCACTTTCTTTCCCAACAGCTCTAGTTTTGCAAACCAAATAATATAACGGAGGCGAAGGAAGATGGTAAGGCTATAATGATACTGGGTAAGACCCAAATGGGAGTCACCAGACTCTATAATGGATAAGGGTAGGGACTGCTTGTTCAAATCCCCAATGGAGTCACCAAAAACTATTGGGTGAATATTTTGTCGACCAACTAACTAGCATTTAAAATAGTTCCTATCACCACAACATAGGGAGATTGGTCATCTAGGTGTGCAGCTTTACTACATCGATCAGAGACAAATCTCTCCTCTCATCAAGGGGAGGTTCCCTATTAAATATGTAGAGGATATATACTATATATAAGTAGAAAGTAGGACATAGGGGTAGGATAAACCATCCATCTCTTTTTTTAGAGATGATGCTGATAAACAAGGAAAAAATCCTGGGTGATGGGGAAGGTACTTCTCTTCTTTCAAAATCAACTTTCAGCCAAGAGCCAGATTCCTTCCTAAATAGTAAAAATCTTGGTGCAATGACAGAAGGCACTTCTCTTCTTTCAGAAGTGTTCTTCAACAAATTGCAAGAATCTTTCAGGTAACAAGTAACCAGTAACGGGGGTGTTGAGTGACCAGCAACTCCAGAGAGAAAAATGAAGAACAATGGGGGCACCACATTGTCCCAAGGCTCTTTACACAAGAAAGGAAAATGCAAATACACTAAAATTACTTATGGGGGCACAATGTCATCCCATAGTTGGCCTTCAAGGCACCTTCCTGATCACCTCCACTAGTTCCACTTGTTAAATCAAATGGACAACAAAGCTCCTAGGAAATAAACATACGAACAATCTCCTAAGATAGCACAAGTTATAATAGCACAAAGTCTATAAGTAACTTGTTTTCTCATTCAGATAAAATAATATGAATTACAATCTAAGTTCAAAGTCTCAGTAATGCTTTTCAATTTGGGCAGAGTTTTGCTTCTGATAATCAAAAAGGTCTCCCCTCTAATAACATAAGAGATTACAATATATAGAGGCCCGAGGGGGGCTTGGCACTTTCTCCCAATGAAGTGACCCATTTGGTGCACTCAATGCCTTGGATGCATTCTTGGTTTTGTCAGGAAGGGCCTTGCTAGAGCAGGGTGGCCACCTTAAATGTGGCATGTCAATTCCTCTCTTAGTGCCTCCTTCTTAGCCTGAATCACTCATTCATTCACTTGCTTAGCTACACAACTGTCTACTCTATCTTTATCTCGTAGGGGAAAAATAGATGGCACTTTCAATGTTTGTAGGCCCCAACTATCTACTTGGTGAACTGCTCCACCTACTAGAAATAACTCCCACTGAGTTTCCCTCTTTGTCTCTTCCTTCCCTTGGTCTGGCCTTAGGCTTTTCAAATGCATTTGGGTTTGTGCCTTGAGTCTGTTGGAATCAATCAGACACTTCATAATGATAAATTTGACATTTATGGGCCCATCATGTTTCCTAGCAACTCCTTTATGTCTTTCTCTTTTGCCATGGTCACTTTCTATTGTGACGTGGGTGAGGACATGTGGCAGCTTCCACAGTTTTAAAATAGGCTTATCAAAATAAGCTTTGAAACTAGTTAGCAGCTGAGGAGGGTGCAGACACTGACACTTGGTAGATTTTGTTGTATTGGGTTGGGACATGCTGTAGGTTCCACTCTAAGAAGCTTCATTCAAGACTGTGTCTCAGCTTGTGACACTTGGCAGCATCCATAGCCCTCTGAGGCTCAAACCTTTCCCGAAAGTGTCCAAGTGCGAGAAACTAGTCCCTTCTGATTGAACTCACCCGTAGAAGCCTTTGAACCCATTGAACCTGTTAATCCCTTTACCAAAAAGTTTGAGAAAATGATGAAATTGAATGTTTTAGAATAAATTTTTGGAAAGGGGAAAAATAATTTTGGTCATGTAGGACCTAAATAGTCCTATGTTGTTTGAAAAATGAGGAATCACTTTTCTGGGACAACAAATCAGAGGAAAGGTTTTAGTTTGGTCACATTTTTGATAGGTTAAGGGGCCCAAAATAATGGTATTGACTAAAACAAAGTTATAAAGGATGGCTTCAAAATCCTTAGACTTTGAAAGAGATGTGTTGGTGAGGATGGAATATTTTACTTGATGGTGGTGATGGGTTTTGGTGAATTGGTGGCTTATTTTAGTGGGACAAAACCATGGCCAAATATCTCATGAGGTTTCTGGATTTTGATCAAAGGTAACTTGTGGGGTCCATATTCATAATGGCCAAGGTTGAATCCCTTTTAGGCACACATATGAAGGTACAATTTGCCAAATTCCAGTTTGTTCAAATAGGAAAAATTAGAGGTAAATGGTTGGATGGAAGAGGTGGTGGAGGAAGCAAGAAGTGGATGATCAAGTCCCCCATAGATGAAGCTAGTTTGGTGGTTGGGAAGCCCAAAAAGAATGTTATTTATAATATTAGCATCATAATTAGGATCATGGTCAAGATTTCCATACTTTTGAGGAGTGGGGAAGGCATCCAAGGACAAAATATAAATCAGAGGAAATGTTTTAGTTTGGCCACCTTTTTGATAGGTTAGGGGGCCCAAAATAATGGTATTGACTAAAAAAAATATAGAAGGGATGGCTTCAGAATCCTTAGATTTTGAAAGAGATGTGTTGGTGAGGATGGAATATTTTACTTGATGGTGGTGATGTGTTTTGGTGAATTGGTGGGTTATTCTAGTAGGACAAAACCAAGGCCAAATATCTCATGAGGTTTCTAGGTTTTGATCAAAGGTAACTTGTGGGGTCCATGTTCATAATGGCTAAGGTCGAATCCCTTCTAAGAACACCTATGAAGGTAAAATTTGGAAAATTTGAGTTTTTTCAAATAGGGAAAATTTGAGGTAAATGGTTCCAAGGGGTCATCTTGGGGATCTGAGAATAAGGGATATATGAGTTAGTTGAAGCTTCATCGATGGTAGGGGTGGATTTTTTTTTGATTGGTGGTGAGCTAGATGAACAAGGAATAATAATGTCATTAGGTCAATATGTCATGTTGCAAGATTGAAAAGGACTTCGGTTAGCTTATATGGTAACAACCTGACCCTCATATTCAAACTTGACACATCAATACAAGGTGGATGGGACACAACTCATGGTGCATATCCAAGGGAATCCAAGTAAGATATTGTATTATAACTCACCTTACATGATGTATAAGAGATATGAAAGTGTGTGAGGTCAAAAGTAGATATGGAGGATGATTATTCCCAAGGTTGTGGCCAAAGTATCATTAAAGGAATAGAGGAACACTATGGTTTTTGACATGATATTCTTTGGTAGCTAGAGTTAGTCATAAGCATGGGAGGAAATGATATGAATACTATCTCCCCCATCATTCTTCACCATTTTGATATGCATTTAATTGATTTATGCAGTGATGAAAAGGGGAGGATTGGGATCTTTAGGATGAATAAAAGGTATTTTTGAATCCTTGAATGTGACAAAGGTGGAAAGTTAAAAAGCTCTAATAAAGGCTATAAGAGGTTGAGGTTCTTTGGTTTTAACATTTATAGATTGCAAGGCTTATATCAATGCTTGGTGATGATAGGGTGAGGTGTTGATCAGTTTGTATAAGCTCATCTTTACTGATATTTAGTGAAGCTATTTTAGAACTACTCGCTGGATAGATTTAGAAGGGTTGGAGGGAGAGGCACCCAAAATGGAAATTTTGGCTTTTGGTGAAGGTGAGGATGTTTGATTTTGGATGAAATGTTGAGGGGTGGAAGGATATGTCCATAGAATGGATGCTTTGGCCTTCCCCTTATCCTTTTGTTGGGCTTGGGATTGAGTAACCATATAGATAATATGGATGAGTGATCTAGAGGTCAATTTGTAAAAGGTCTTGAAGTAGACTAACACCTACATAATTGCATAGGTCCAATTGAGACCTTTCTAATGGTATGTATAATGCATAAAATAGAGCTCATATGTTCCTTGTACAGCCAATCAAAGTTCCAAGTCAATGTTGGTCAAAATTAGTTGAACTACAAAAATTGAACATCATGGAATGTTTCTAAATAATTTCCACTATTTATCATCATGATATATTTCTAATGATATCTTGTTTGTATAAAACTAAGGTCATGGTCAAAAGATATGGATTCTCAAAGTTTCTACTCAATAGGCAAAATACAATGTGGTCAAGTGATCACCAGATGGGCCAATGATGTAGTGACATATGGCACATGGCCCTAGGTGAAATATATTATGCGGTTACATAGTTGGTCTTTAATAGGCATAAAAGGCCAACTATGGGGATCATAACTGATAGAGTCTGCTTTTGTCATAAAAGGGGACCCTGCCATCGATAGAGCTATGGAGCATCTAGTTGGATGTTAATAAGTGTTAGATTTGGAGTGGTCCATATTGTGGGTCCTCAAGTCACCATGTGGCTTTCCACCACTATATTATTTCCATGGTTGAATTTTACCAAGTTTAATGACATGTCAAAGGTTTCATGCCTACATTAATGCCATGTCTGAGTCATCATGCCAAGCCATTACGAAACTTGTGGCATTTTAACTAAGTCAACATGCCAAGGCATTAACCACCATAAATTGCCATAAATCTAATGGATCAATCCAAGACCAAACTATATGCCAATGCCTATGTATAGGCAGCATCCACTATAAATTTATGGTAATATAAACATTAAAGCCAACCTAGCATTTACTAAATGTGGGATTATAAAATGGTGGATAATAAGCGAAAGGCTATGACATGGGTTTTGGGGGTTTCAAACCCTATCCTTTTGGATAAAAGGATAAAGACTTGGCTGATAAACCAGTAGGCCCAAACACTATATAAAGTGCTTGGGGTATAGTTTAAAAACAAGTCTTAGTGTTAATTCAGAATCCCAAACAACTATTGTTAAGAGGCTTAAGAGGCTTGCAAAAGGAGAAAGAGGTGGAATCATAGAAAAGTCTGAGAAGAGACTTATGGTAATTTTTCCTAAGGATCAACTTTGTAGTTGATGAAATTTTGTTTTGAAAATGTCTTGTAAGTATTTTCAATCATTTTTAATAGATCAACCTATAAAGGACCTAGAGACGTAGGCCATTGTGCCAAACTTTGTAATCAATTGCATGTGTTGATTATATTATTCATTTTGAATAGTGTCTCCAGTATATACTTGTAAAAATTGTTATTTAAAATTAATTTTCATGTTCAATGTTAATTAATTTCATAAATTATTATTATTAAGAAAAAATCAATATATGTAAGTGTATTTTGGTAAAGTTTACATATCAGGTTGGTATCAGAGCTAAGTTCATGTTAGTGAATTTGTGGTTTTAGTTTTTTAGCCAAATTTATCTATTATAATACAATGGACCCCATGCTAGCACAAATTAAGTTATTACTGAATACCCTTGTCACTTCAATAATTAAATAATTGCAATATCAAGAGAAATATTGATAAGTGACAAAGCAAAGACAAAAGCTTCAAATCAAAAAAATCTAACAAAGAATTGATACGCTACATATATAACTACAACAAGAACATCGATATAAGAAAATGATTCATGAATATGTAGAGACTTATGGACATTATGCTTGGCAAAGTCATATTGCTGAACAATGACAGATACTACACCTAGATTAGGCTCTATTATGGTTCAAGAAGTGGAATGAGGAGAAAGGTAAGGCACCATCCATGTCCAGAAGCCATTAATTAACCTGACTAGAAGTACATTTTCAAACAACTCTAGAATCTCTAATGTAATTGCTACCAATCAAAGTGACACATATTATGCTACACTCTAAGGAAACTCAAAGGCATAACCGCACTGCTATCACTGATGGGAAGTTCATGCATATCTATTTTGATTAGAGTTTTAGAGCTAGTTATATCACTGAACATCTCACACAACGTCTGAAGATAAAATATCTTACATTACCTCACACCAAGACATTTAGAGGAGATGATGGCATAGTACATGGATATGTGACCCATTATGTCATCCTATATTTTGGTATTAGAGGACTATTCTTTGATCAAGTAGCTCTTGACATAGTTCTAGGAGAAGTTGAGATCACTTTGGGTCATTATTATCTCACATCTAGGCATGCTAGAGACACTATGTTACCAAAAGGAATCTAACTGATGATCAATCATACCTATGAGGTTTGGTTTAGAATAAGCTAGATAATTAAGGTACATTCTAATTATAATAGTGATTCTTTTAATTCATATAGTCCTACTAGTCCTATTAATGAAAATGATGTTGTAAATTTGGAAGCAAACATTGCTTTGATTATTAATGTATCTTCTGATATACATTTAGAGGATGAAAATAATGAAATCAAATATTTTGGATATGTTGAAAATGTTAGAGATGCTAAATGTGCTAACCCTAAACATTTATCAAGTCTATGTGTTGATACATTTGAAAATCACATAAAGGGAATAGGTTCTAATCTGTTAGCTAAAATGGGATTTGAAGGAAAAGGCCTTGGCATTAATCGTCAAGGAATTGTCTATCCTATCAAAGTGGTAAAGATACCACTTAATGCAAGATTAGGATATGAGGGTGAAGGGAAAATTACTGAAGAAGCTAAGTTGAAGGATTACTCAAGCCACAAGTTAGAACACCCCAAAGATTTGGAAGAAGCACTCTCTGAAGGTGCAATAGATACATTAGATGAAGCATCTTCAAATGACTCATCAATGTATGCAAAAATTAAATACTCAAATGTATTTTTTGATTATACCCAAGAAAGTCCTAAAAAGATACTTAAGAAAATAGCCAAAACAAGGTTTTCTACAAAAGATAGGAAAAGTCAGCAACAACCTAAGGTAAAAGATGTAATTAAAAATTTAGTCAGGCAATAGACAAATTCTTATCAATCATAACCAGAGACAACATCAACAAAGGAAATGATAGTCAATGAGAAGTTGCCAATTCAAATTTTGTCACCTTGGATAGGTAAATGACACTTCTTTACAAGAATAATAGTTAAGCATTCTAAGATAGATGCTATCTTTGATAAACACTATCAAAATAATCTAATTTTTTAAGATGTTGTAAAAACCTAATGTTTGTAAACTAAGCCACATCTCAAACCATATTCTTTAGATAAGATATATGATGGTGGTAATGTACATGTATGTAAAACATGTAAACTAGGGTTTGAAATTACCTCCAACTTTTTAGATGAAGTCTAATTAGATGTGTTTCCAATCTATTCTAGTGGTATTATCATAAGAGAACCATATTTTTCTTTGAGAAAGGTAAATTTTTTCCAAGAAGGAAAATCAGTATAACATTGTAAAAGATAGGATATAATAACTCATGCGAGCACATCGAAAATAACTTTTATAAGAAAATAATGCCTTCAGTGTTATTTTACTCATGTATGTTTTAAACAGGAAGACTACAGGGCAACATAAAGATGCCATCATGAGAAGCATCAGGAATAGATTGAAAGATATTTTGTATATTTTAATCTATATGTTTTATTATGTACACATATGTATGCATGTTTTTAATCCCTGAATATAGGCATTGTTTATAAATGCATAAGACCCAAGTATGGGAAATGTTTTTAATCATTATGTACAGTTATAGTGTTTTTAAATACCTAAGAAGGGAAACATTTGTAAACTATGTTTTTATATAAGATGCTAAGAAGGTCATTATAAAATGGTGATTTTTATAAACCAAGGTGTTATGAAACATTTTCACAGTAGTCAGAGCCAGTTGCCAAGAGCCAGAGCCATGAAAAGATCCTCACATGGAGTACCAAGTCCAATACTAGCTTTTAGAGCACAAAAAACCTTCTTCGTAGGGAGGTATGATCTAGAGGTCAATTTATAAAAGGTCTTACAGAAAATTAAAATGTGCACTATTATATACGGCTCATTGAAACCTTTCCAATGGTATGAAGAATGTAGAAAACAAAACTTGTATGATCTGTGTAGTTGGCCAAATTTCCAAGTCAAAGATATTCAAAATTGGTCAAATTACAAAAATTTACCATCATGTAATATTATTAATAAGTTCTAGTACATAGATAATCATGAGAACTTTCCAATGATATCTAATTTGTAGAAAACGGAGGTCATGGTCAAAAGATATGGCTTCTCAATGTTCCTACTGAATAGGTAAAATATGTTGTGGTCAAGAGATCACTATATGGGCCAATGATACAGTGACATGTAACACATGGAATGAGATGAAAGAAAAATTGTGGTTTCATATTTGGTCTTTGATAGATGTAAAATGTTGGTTATGGGGATCTTGGTGTAATTTATTTTTATCATGGAAGGGTACCCTACCACTGATAGAGCTATGGACCATCCAGTTGGATGTTGACAAGTGTTAGATTAGGAGTGGTCTATGTGGTGGGTCCTCAAGCCACCATGTGGCTTTCCACCATTATATTATTTCCATGGTTGAATTTCACTAAGTTCAATGACATGTTGAAGGTTTCATGCCTACATTAATACCACACCTGAGTCATCATACCAAGCCACTACAAAACCCATGCCATTTTAACTAAGTCAAGATGCCAAGGCACTAACCACCACAACTTTCCATGAATCCAATAGATCAATCCAAGCTCAAAATATATGCCAATGCCTACGTATATGCATCATCTACTATAAATTTGTGGGAATATAAACATTAAATCCAACCTAGCATTTACTAATTATGGGATTATAAAATGGTAGATAATAAGTCAAAGGCTATGGCATGGGTTTTGAATCTTATCCTTTTGGATAAAAGGATAAAGACTTGGCTGATAAACTAGTAGGCCTGAGCACTATATAAAGTGTCAGGGTACAATTTAGAAACAAGTCTTGGTGTTAATTTAGAATCCCAAGCAACTATTGTTAAGAGGCTTAAGAGGCTTGCAGAAGGAGATAGAGGTGGAATTAGAGAAAAGTCCAAGAAGAGACTTATGGTATTTTTTCTCTAGAATCAACTTTGTAGTTGGTTAAATTCCATTTTGAAAATGTCTTTTAATTATTTTCAAGCATTTTTAATAGGTCGGCCTATAAAGGACTCAAAGACATAGGCTATTGTGCAGAAGTCTATAATCAATTGAGTGTGTTGATTATCTTATTCATTTTAAATGGTGTCTCTATTATATACTATCAAAAATTGATGTTTAAAATTAATTTACAAGTTAAATTTTAATTAATTCCATAAATTATTATTATTAAGTAAAAATCAATATATGTAAACATATTTTACTAAAGTTTACGGATCAATGAGGGGAAGTGTTGGGCTAAAAGGTTGTTTCAATTCCTCCTCACTCTTGGGTGAGAGTGTGAGAGTGGGTAAGGGTTGGATGGGTTCTTTTTATGGTTGGGTTAATATCAGGATCAAGAGAGGTTCTTTTGATAATAGATCATCCTCATCCTATAAGTCATGGATAAGTGCTTATAGAGCTTTGCAGTTATTTGTGTCATGTCTAGGTGTCGAATGGTATGAATAGATTAAACTATCAATGAACCAAGATGGTTTATGAATTTAAGGGTGAAATGGTTCAATAGGTGGTAGGTTTAAGGAATAAGTTTGTAAAAATCTTAGTAAAATGGTCTAATAGGATTTGAGCAAAGGTGTCAAGGGTGATGGGCTATTGGTTTTTAGGGTTGGAGCCTTCTTAGAAGTAGGCTTCACCATAGAACTAATGGGTGGTAAAATGTTTTTGGTAGGTAGGTTTGATTTGGGTTATTTGATGTTGGATGGTTTTGTGGTGGAATTTTTAAAGGTGAAAGTTTGGAGGTGGATTATTGAGATGATGAAGGTTTGGATATAGGTAGGTAGGTAGAGGTAGATAATTTATCTAAAAATGATGGGGAGATTGATAATTTGGAGGTCATAGGTAAAGGTAGAATAAAAGGAGAAGGTTTGGTTTTGGTAATATTGGAGAGGATCAACTTCTTGACAAAAGGATGAGCTCTTAGGATGGAAGAGGGATGGGGCCCCAAGATAGAAAGTAAGAGGGAAGGGGGTGGTACGATTCTAGTTTTATGTGGGAGTTTGGGTAGTTCAACCTTCTTGGTTGGTTTGGTTAAGGTTTTCTTTGGTGTACTATATGGGGTTAAGTCCAACTTTAAATTAGGGTGGATAAGGCTAACAGTAGGAAGTACCCCTAGATTCTTGATAGGTTTGATCAGGGAGGTGTAAATTGATTTGATAATTTTGGATGGGGATAGTTTGGATGGTTCCCCCATGCTTTTAGATGGAGAGATATTTGATGAAGGGATTGAAGTGATGATAGGTTAAATGGTGAATGAAAGTGAGGATTAATGGTCATGCTTATTTTGATAAGGGATATCAAGATGGTGCCAAAAGATAACTCGATCCAAATCAGGTTGAGATGAGAATTCTAGGCTTTAGACTAGTCTAGAGAAGGGTTTGTAAATTGGTTTGGTTACTTAGTCATCAAATTCAAAGATTAGGCCCTTAGGTGG
This sequence comes from Torreya grandis, assembly GCA_037957365.1. Classification (NCBI taxonomy): domain Eukaryota; kingdom Viridiplantae; phylum Streptophyta; class Pinopsida; order Cupressales; family Taxaceae; genus Torreya; species Torreya grandis. The sequence goes on along the minus strand of JARHVA010006117.1, from coordinate 482,134 downwards.
GGGTAAGGGAATGGTTTCTTCAACCTTGTCCTTGATGAGAGGTTTCAAGATTAGGGAAGATGTTTCCTCATTGGAAGGATTAGATAATGTGATCTCCCTTTGTGGAATGGTTTCCAAAGAGAGAGAGGGTGATTTCATGGTGGGGGAGGAAGGTATGATGGTAATGGTTGCCTCCTTGGGTATTTATATCAAAAGAGAGATGTGTAAGTCTGTTATCTTGTCAGGTAAACTAAAGGAGGTTGTTGCTTCCTTTGTTTGGGTATCCAAAGGAATGGAGGGTGATTCCAACACTTTAATAAGTGGAGTGGAGGAAGAGGTAGTTGAAGTACTGGTTTCCTCAATGATAGTTTCATTGATAATAACATTGACCATATGGACCTCATGAGTGTGAGAAGATTTTGGTTTGTTTTTATCATGGGTGGTATAAGGGGCATGACTAGGAAAAGGTTATTGAAAGATGTTGAGTGATTGATTCAAGGGTGTATTTAGATTATCTAATGTAAGTACTCCTTTATCAATCATGTTTTGGAAAAAGGTTTTGAAGGTATTAAACCTACTAATGTCATGCCTAATGACATGGTGGAAAGCACATAGATCATTCTCATTGTACCAACTAGGCATAGGGTGAGAGGCATTGAATTCTTAGGGAGGTTTGATGGGAGGAATTTGTATGATGTTTTCTTTGAGCAACTTGTTTAAAACTGAAGCACATGACTCCCCAAGTAGAGTGTATTATTTTAGGGTAGCCTAGTTTTGATTTTGGGTTTGCTTATTAGTGGATTTAGAGGAGTTAGTTTAGTTGGGTTCATTAATAACTCGAGGTGGGGTTGTTTTAAGGACAACCATGTTTGTGGTTGCCTTTGGTTTGGTGTTAGGGTAGCTATATTGGTTGGTGGTTTTGGATGGGGAAGGGTCATTGGATTTGAAGCTAGAGTTTTTATTTCTTAGTTTCAGCTTCCTCTCATAGATGGTTGTGATTTCTAGTTTGCATGCCATGGTGAAAGCCTCATTAAAGGTTTTAAAGGTTTAAACCTATAGAATATGGGAAATATGTTTGGCACAAGTTTGAGATAAAATTTTAGTCAACTCAGGTTGGGGAAAAGAGAAAGAGAGATTTTTGATAAGACCTCTCCATCTAGCTATGAAATTGGTAATTTATTTATCATCATTTTTCCTAATGGAGTAGAGGTCAGTGATGGAGATTTTCTTAGATATATTGATCCAAAAGTAGTCTAAAAAGGTTTGAGTGAGTTGGGAAAAAGAAAAGATGGAGTGATTAGTGATATCACTATACCAATCTAATTGATGAGTGTCATCTAACTCCTCATTTAACCAACATTCAATTGGTATCTTATCAACCAAGGCTGGTGTTGAAAGCTATCTACAGTAAGGTATGGGATGGTAGATCTAGAAGTCTTACTTATGGGGGTGCTTGCTGATCCTATTCTAACTTTGACTAAACTACTTGATTCACACTTTTGCTGAAAAAGAAAGAAATCAAATCAAGCTACTCCTTTGCTAGAAGTAAAAGATCACACTCCTATTTTACATTTTCAGGGAAAATAAATTCACATTCCTACTTACGAAATGAAATTTGCTTCACACTTCTGTTGTAAACGAAAATGTACTTTGCATAGAAAAGAAATGAAATAAGAAAATACTCTTTTTAAACTATGAATTTGTTTTGATATTTTTATAAATAACTACAAATAGTAACAAGATTCTAACTAATAAAATAGAACATAAATACTGTACACAGTTCTTGGTTCCAAGGAGAGTGGGCCCTTTCTCCTCTCGAACTCAGGAACAAAGCTTAATCAGTGCTGGAAACTTGAAGTATTAATTAATATAAATGAAATAATTACAATCTGATTGAAACCTGTATGCTTATTTAATTCTCAATCCTCTATTTTCTTCTTTTCTAAATCCCTCTTTTATAGTCAAAAGTCTTACACTTTATACTAATACAATTAACTCAAAATAGGATGTAAAGAAATAGGATTATTTGGTCGATCCATTCTTCCAAAGCTAGGATATTGGATTCCAAAGAGATCTAATTATTATGATGAAATATATATCCTATCCTATAATAGTCCTAAAATTTTATTATATACAAATTTATCAAAAAACAAGTCCTTCAAAATAGCAGGCAATTATTTTCCTTATTTGATTCTAGCTGGAATGGCTCTTTCCTATCCTATCTGGTCTCTAGCTTCTTATTGTCCTTACAAAATTCTCAGTACTGACCATGCAGAGTCCATAGAAATGAGCCTATAGAGTCCGTAGAAATGAGCATGCAAAGTCTATAGAAACAAGCCTACAAAATCTGTAGAAACAAGCCTGTTGAGTCTGTAGTTCTACTGGATGGAGATCAAAATAGAATGTTCACTATACATCACCTATGTCTTCATCTTGAGCATTCTTCACACAAAATATCACTAAAACATGATATATATTAGACATTAATGACAAAGTAAATATTAAATCTTTGTTTTAATATAAACAAGACAAATATCTATTTTCCATGTAATAGCTATCTAAGAATCTAAGATTTGTATAAGATAATATCCTTCGAGAGATGATTTGAAAGAAATAACATGTCAATGATGAGCCATATTTTGATTTCATCATCTCCCCCAAGATTTACCTTTTGCAAGTCCCATTGCAAACATGTATTAGTGTTCATAGCTCTAGCTTCTGCTTTCTACACTCTGACTCAAGTCATATTCATCAAACTCATCTGTTATGTGTCTGTCTGAATTGCTAGTAAATCCATGATGTGTGTGAATCATCTATTTCCATATACTGAATTGTTCTTCTAATTATGGAGCCCAAATCTACCATCCTAGAATAGGTATAATTAGTAAATGGGGTCTATATCTCATGCCAATCCATTTTTGTTCTCCCCCAGAGTTGATTACCTCTATTAAAATTTATAGAATTGAGCATGCTCTCCTCATACTCCATCTTAAGTTATTTGGGGACATGACTTCTCACCTTTTAAGAGGCACTGAAAGTTGGTCCCATCTGTTTACACTTGTAGTCAATACTGAATCAAATTTCCTTCTTAAAAACAAATCAAAAGAAATAGTACAATCATATAGAGCATGTAAATAATGTGTTTTAACCTCATCATTTAACAAAGCATAGTGAAAATTCTATTTAATCAATCTGGGAATAGGAAAGGCTGGTCTGACACATAATCCTGTAGTCTTAACGTGATTTGTATAGTCTTCAAATCTACCTTTCCATGGTATTTGATTCTTGAATGTAGAATGTAATGCTCTCAGTTGAACATCTCTTACATGAAGATTTATCAAAAACTTATTATGCTCATGATCTCCTAGAATCAAGTCATGCAAATAAAATCCATAAAGCAAATCCTGCTGATCAGGTTCAACACTATAGAAAATTTCCAAAAATGTTGTTGGCTGCAAAATTTTATAAGGAAGATGACAGGAGATCCACAAAACCTGCCATCTGTAAAATTGTTCAAATAAAAACAAACTGTATGCAGGAGAAGGATTCCTACATGCCAAAAGAGTTTATCCTAATTTGCATGCATCTTGTAAATTTTCTTCTAACTCTTGGATTTTAACCTCTAATTTTTTCTTTTCATTTTTTAAGAGTTTGTTTGAAGAATTTGCCTCTTTGTTTTTTTGTTTAAATATAGAATATTTTTCTTCAATTTGATGTAGTATTTTCAAGGGAAGAATACCTGGATCACATGTTTGACAACCACGGTCAACACATATTTTGGGGGGAGAAAGTGTAATAGTATGTGCTTCAGAAGAATTCACCAAATTTTGCAATCTCTTATTTTCCTTCTTCAAACTTTCTACATATAGCCAAAGATCAATCTATTCATCTTCATGTTCTTTTATTATTTCCTTTAACCTATGAATTTTTATGGCATGATCAACATATATTGTATCTAATTTCTGTATCAAAGATGAGTTGAGATGGTCCTTGTCTTGTAATTGACTGATCAAGTCAACAATGTTAGCTATTTGTTGTTGAAGAGCTTGAGCTTGAGAAAGCTGCAAAGTTAGTTACATAATAAGATCATTTAGATTTGATGATTCACCTTTCTCATTGGTACATACAATTTTCCCTTTATCCTTTGTAGTTTCAACTAGAACATGTGGTTGTTCCACCATACCTAATTCCTCCGCCGTGTGTGGCTCTTCCTCTATATTTGTCTCCTCCAATATGTGTTTCTATTCAAATTTTGTTTTCAAAGGAAGAATTAAGAGAAACTTAAGAAAGAATGGTCAAGGCTTGATGTGTACCTAGATAAAGTATGCGCACTGTAATCCAGACGCTGTGAGTACTCCTCTTTGGTTGTGGAGGAATGACACCTACAAAGAAAAGAAGCTTGGACAAATGAAGGCGTTAAATGGACAGATGGTGGGTTGTCAAGTGAAAGCTTGATCCCAGAAGTATAAAAACTTCCTTAAGGGATATAAACCCACTAATCAATGGAAAGAAGTGTCTGATAAATAGCTGAATGATGAAAAATTGAAATGATAAAGAAATGGAATGAAAAAGGGAAGCAAAGACTTACTTGAAAGAAGCTGTCGAACTGATCACAGTCACCGACGTCGGTAATCCTACTGGCGTCGGTTGGTCAAGGTGCCGACGTCAGTTAATCTACCGATGTCGGTTGGGGTAATGATCGGTGTCGGTCAGTGAAATTAGCTTAGATGGGGTCTGGGTAGGTCTGTGGTCTGTGGACAGAGTCTGGTCAGGGTTTTGGTCTGTGGACAAGGCCAAGGAAGGGTCTAGGTTTGTTAACAGTCTTGAGACAAAGTTTTTGGGCTTGGTTGAATGGTCTGGGGTCTGAGTCTGAGAGTCTAGTTAAATGGGTAGAATGTATGGTCCGATAGAGGATGGAGGAAATAGGTAAGTAGATAAGTCAAGGTTCGGGTCTGGCTTGGTTAACATTCTGGTCTAGGGAGATATTGTTTAAAAGAAAATAACTAAAAAGAGAATAAAAACACAGACAATATACTTACCTGTGCCTTGTAGAAGGTGTGCTAATGATGATTCCCATACCTATTGTTGATGTAGCCTGTGTGGAGAACCTGTTGCTGATGGAGAACCTTGAAGCTGTTGCTGCACCTGAGGGAGAGAGTGAGAGGCTTGATTGAGAGATTTCGCAGATTGATGGATGGTCGAAGACTCAAGATTGAAGGATTCATCAGTTGCTTCCAGAGATTCACTGATTTCTCATTCGGGTCAGGAAAGAGTCTAAAAAATTGGTTAAGTATAACCGACGTCAGCGATTTCGCCGGCATCGGCCGACAGGTGACCGACGTCGGCAGGGTTAGAACGGGCAAAACGAGCCACCAAGCCCATTTTTCATCAGCCAAGTGCACTATCCATTGGAGAATGTCGAGGATTGTGCTAAATACGCACGAGAGTTTGTTAGGCAGTTAGAGAGAGTAGGAATTGGTCTTGGGTGAGTCATAGGATGGGAATTAGTCTAAGGCGAGGTGTCCTAGGTGAGGTGTCATGGGTGATGTGTCAGAGAAGGGAGGTTAATTCAAAATAAGTTAATTATTTTAAATTAGTAATTGTTAGGAATGGGTTAGGAATGGACTAAGGGGGAAAGTGACCAAGGGTTAGACACTTTTTAGGTGTCTACATTTGCCCCTTTTTGTCTTGTTGGTTGCTCTAAATGAACTGCAAGACAAAAATAGGAGTCGGTTGCCCCAGGTATGGGATAAGGTTGATTTCCTCTTGTTGGTTGTTCAAGTGAACTGTAAGACAAAAATAGGCGAGAGTTGGTTGCCCTGATTATGGATGAGGTATCCCCCCTCAAAGCAGGAGTCGAGAGAAAGGAACCTGGAATCAGGTGCTGATTTGATAGAGAGTGGATGAAAAAAGGGGGAAGATAGAGTGAGAATGCTGCAAAAGTTGTGATTGTGCATACACTACGTCACGAGGTTGGTCAGGTCAAATTATCGTAGGTCAAAGGTCGAGGAGTGCCAAAATTAAAATAACCAGGCCCCAGCATTAGTCGTAGCTGATTGGGTTATGTAATTTGAGCTGAAGCTCCAATGGTTGTCGTGTTCCAGGTATTCCAGGCTTAGGAAGTGCTCCTGAAAACACGAAAAAGTCACAAGTAGTGCAGATCAACTGGCTTGCGATCCTATATGTGTGAAGGTCAAAAGTGTGCACACAATTTTTGCTAACCAATCATGAGGTAGCATACATGTAAAAAATAACCAAGGCAAAAACGCTTTGGAAGTAGTCACGGTTTAGGAGATGGGCATGATCTCCAATGTCTGGTGGTCGATGGATGGATGCAAAAGTGATCTAAAGTGTGCCCCAAGGGGCCAAAATGACATGGTCTGGAGGACTTGACTTGATTAGGGACATGATTTTGGTCATTTTGAAAAGGGATGAAGTTTTGAAGGCCACCGATGTCGGTTATAGAACTGATGTCGGTGGCTAAAAGAGGCCGACGTTGGCAGAAATCGACCGATGTCGGCGGCATAGGGCACGATTATGCCGACGTCGGTGGTCTGCCAAATCTGACAAAACCGGATTAGCGGCCCACCAAAAGTCATTTGTTAATTTGATTGAGAGAGAAAAAAAAGAGCTTTGGAATTTAGTGATTGAAAGTGACTTTAAGTTGACCTATTAGAGGTGCGAGGTGTCAGATAGGCATTGGTGGAGAGAAGGAGTTGATTGGACACTGCAGGGACGCGTTTGAGTCAGCAGGAGCATGCAGAGTCATTGGGACAGAAGAGATGGCAGAGGGGAGTAGAGGACCCGCGGGAGGTCCACCACTAGTGGCACCCATCATGCCACCATGCTGGGATGAGGTAGGAGGGTCTTTGAACCCGAATTGATTGAATTTGATTTTGATTTTAGTTTTTGAAATTTTAGTTGTTTTTAGGCAAAAATCGAGGGGGAGGGTAGCTAGGAAGGTGTGTAAAGGGTCTAGGATAGCTAGAAGTGAATTAGAGGGTTTTTTGGGGGGTTTAGGAGATAAAATGGGGAATCCCTAAAAATTAGGGCTCACCCCATTCGGCCTTGGGGCCGAACCAGTCACCGACATCAGCGATCCCACCAGCGTCGACCGACCAGCGACCGGCGTCAGTCACTAACCTACCGACGTCGGTCACTAAGTGACTGACATCAGTTAGGTGAGTGCCATTGCTGGCACGCTAACTGATGTCAGTGGCTGCCTGGTCAGAAAGAGTGATAAAAAATGGTCAAGTCAAAAGGTCAAAGCTACGCTAAGGGCTTCTCAGGTGTCGGGTTAGGCATAGATAGTTAGAATACTTGTTAAAATAGAAAGAGTAGGAATAGTGTTAACACGAAATTGTCTGTGGATGGATGCAGGCGAGGCAGACTCTGATGCTGCAGGATCGCCTCCTGACTCTACTGATGTGAATACGCGGAGGCATGTCAGTCGAGGAGTGGGCACAGATGAGCGCAGTCAGGCTAGGTAGGCTGAGACGCTACTGCAAAGTGGCGAGGGATGTGAGCCTCATGGTAGCATTGATCGAGCGGTGGGACCATGCCACCAACACCTTCCACCTGCCTACAGGTGAGATGACAATCACGGTTGAGGACATGTACCAGATTTTGCAGCTACCGATACACAGAGCAGACCTATATGCATGCTCAAGAGAGGCACACGACATTCACATGGTTATGCTATTTGGAGATCATGTCATGGAGACGAGCTACCACTCAGTGAGTTTTGCGTATGAGCCTTTATACGCTATAGACGAGGATGCACATCGACTAGCAGTGTTGATGATGATAGGCATCATGGTGTACGCGTTGCCAGATGCAGAGGGTGGCAAGTTCTTGGTTGCTATGACTGGAGTTTTGCTTGAGATGATAGAGCAGCGGATAGTGTTTGCCTAGGCACCAGTGTTTTTGGCCCAAGTGTATAGAGAGCTGTGGGGTATCAGTCAGCAATGACGGTACAGCCTATGTGTGGGCCACCTGCTACATTGCTGGGCTTATGAGCATATAGTGGTTACCCGACCTCTCGGCCTCCCAGTGGCGATCTAGGTCGGCTTTAGGGTCAAGTTCAGGCGATGGCGCGAGGTTATGGTGCAGACACGGGTGGATGGAGTGGTCAGGGATATTGACCACTATCGAGGGGTACTAGAGGCCCTAATTTTAGCAGATATTGTCTGGAGACCATACTTGGTCTATCCAGCGTTTAGAGACCAGGAAGAGCAGCTGGTTGGTGTGCAGAGCTTGAGATGGGTCAGGGGCAAGTGAGCCAGTGAGCTCGAGCAGATCCCAACAGAGAGAGTGTGGCGCCAGTATGGGCTGCTACAGGATGTGCCTCTCGTGTTTCCACAATACAGGCGGGATGACATAGAGGCACCGCTCCCACTACCAGAGGAGACAGAGGAGCTTGATTTTGAGGAGTTGCCTGCAAGACCTGGGATAGCCAACCCAGGGTGCACAGAGGCCTACATGGCATGGTGGGTAGGGCAGTATAGAGGCGTATAGGTGGGACCTTAGCTGGATGTGCAGGCTATTACCAGGGAGCAGGATACAGCCTGCAAAGAGAGGGACACTAAACGATAGGAAAGAGACGTGGCTCAGGCTCAGGTCTCAGTTTTGCAGGGATAACTAGTAGGGGTTACAGGGTAGCTGGCAGAGATGACAGGTCAGGTGGCAGCACTGACAGCACATGTCACTTTGTTATAGGGACAGCTAGTTGTAGCCCAAGCATAGGTAGTGGTAGGTCAGAGTTTTGGAGGGCAGGGCCCATGGCAGCAGCCATCTCAGCAGCCAACATTTTCACAAGGGGTAGGACCATCGACATCAGTGCACCTAGGCCAACAGCCACAGAGATCAAGACAGGGCACAGCAGCAGGGCAGATGGGTCCACCGCAGACTGTATCTCTAGTGAGATACAGTGATGCATTGGATGAGATCACGTATTATGAGAGGGCCATCAGGGGGTTCCCTCAGATACAGCGATACTCAGAGATGAGGGCAGAGCAGAGCCAACAGAGGTCGATGTCGCGAGTGACGGCTTTAGGGTCACGCAGATGGTGCAGATTAGAGGGAGGAGAGGATACAGCTTCTTCTCGGCCACCGCCTCCACCACCACAGCCACAGCCTTGAGGGCAGCCCTAGAGATGCATTTTTTGATGTATATACTGGCCTGCGAGCCGAAGATGAGAGATGTATGATGAGAGAGAGAGACATACACAGATTGTGTCCTTATTGTATAAAACTTTTTATGATATATATATGATGAGCATTTTTGATTTAGTAACATGTGTAATAAGAAAATGTATGGATGTGTTTTGATGTTTATGACATTTGGATGCGATGCATGTGTTGATATTATGTGTTTTGCATATGATGCTATGATGAAAATGAATGTGATGATGAATATGTTTATGAAATGGTTATATGATGATGTTGATTGATTGTGGATGATAGATTATATGATGATGACTTTAGATTAGATGATGATAGATGTAATATTTAATGTTTAACTTGTAGATTATATGATGTGAATGTTTAATGAATTATGATGGATGAAATTTATGACTAATGACTTATTATGTCATAATGAAAATGAGCGTATACTAATGATTATGTGAATATGTGATGGACTGTGCTATTATTGACAGGTGACGAGAGAAGAAGATGGAAGAAAGTGACGAAGAAAATGGCCGAGCTAACCTCAGAAGACCCCATGTCAACTGAGTGCTGCCTACATAGCCCCTGTCGTTAGGGCCTCAGGCCGATGTAGTTCTCCCAAGAAGGGAGGAAAAAGATCGAAGTGGTTGATTATTGGTCATGATAAAGATATAGCATTTCCCATATGTCTAAGGGTACATGCTTGAAATGATAAGGAGAAGATGATGTTATAGCGTTTTTTTTCAAATGGTGTAAGCTATAACATTGGTCAGGGTTTTTCATTCCTAGCCACTGATCCATATTCGTGATGGATGTTTGCTAAAAATGAATTGAGGTCTATTTATGCTTCAGCAAGTATTGGTTTATGCTTAACATAAATTGTGTGGTCGATAGTTTCCATGTGTATTGGTGTCCATAGAAACTATGTGAAATGGACTTAAGATGATGACATAATGTTCTGTTGTTGGTCTGAAAATGTTTTGGTTAAGTGTGACCAAAATGTGGAAGATAAGTGAAAGGCGCGTTGCTCTTTCATTGACAAGGACCAGAAAGACAACATAGATAGGGGTTGTTAGAACCAAGAGCCCCATTTATGCGTTGCATCATTGACCATAGTTATGTTAGAGCGGTAATCGAATCACTTTCGACATTAAAGTGAGTTCGAAGTCCCTTGAGTAGGTGATATGATAGGAGGAAAAGGGTAACCTGTTTTTAGAGTATGGATAACTTTTCCCCTTTTATAGGAGACCCTAAGACAAGTATAAGTCAAGTTCATGACCCGATTTTTTTTTTTTTTTTTAGAGAGGACTGATCAATGCGGGAAGTCCACATAAAGATGTCATTTGTTTAGTGGTCATTTGTGAAGCTGATCGATGGGGGAAGCTTCTAAGAAAGTGTTGTTTGTAGCAAGATTTAGTCATAGCCATCCTTCAAGGGAGTGGTCTATACTTTACTTGATTTAAGGGCTTTTGAATAGCTACAACAATGATAGTGCAGCTATCCTTCAAGGGAGCAGTCTGCTTTTGATTTGGTTTTGTGACCTTGGATATTTTGACATCTTGATTTAGTTTTGACAGAAGGTTGAGTCATGGACAAGACTTATAGAAGGTCAAGGGCTCCCTTTTATTAGGACGAAGCATCTGTACATCATAAAAGGGTTGTAGAGGATTTTGTTAATGGAAAAAAGGGTGAAATGGATTGAGGATTAAAAGAACAAGGATTGCTCAAGGGACGAGCTCAAGTTAAATGTCAAGCGGATTAATACTCGACTAACAGTAGAATGGCCGTAGATGCAAAGCATTAAGAGGCTCAGGTTCTGGTTGGCCTTCAAGAGAAGACAGACGATAAGTGCCTGATCCATATTTGTGCGTTATGATATAAGGTTCGAGCCAATTAGGAGCGAATTTACCTCATTTACTTTGTTCCATATTGGTCACATGTTGGTTGTTGGACATAAAGTTGGTTGATACGATGGTTGATTGGTCGAGACTAGTTGAATGTTTTGATAAAAAAGGGTGGTTGAATGTTTGGGTTGAATGTTTGGTCAAGGTCATAATTGATTGATTGGTCAGTGTCTTGTTGATATTTGACTGGTTGATGTTCGGTCATTGGTCTGGTCAAGGTTATGATAGTCGGTATAAAGTCGAACTCCCCCCAGTCATTTTGTGGTAGGAAGAATGTTTACCACCCAATGTAGATGATCAATGGGATGGAAAGAAAACAAGAAGGAGAGCCTAGGTACCCTACCTGGTTGATAAATTTAGGGGACCCAAATGAATGACATTTAGGCAGTGAAAAAGTTAGGAGGGATGGAAACCACCGACTCCGTAGGTGAAGGAGGAGGAGTAGGCGAGTCTAGAAGAAATTGGTCGATGGTCGGTTCGGGGCAAAGGTTTGTGGAAGCCTCAATGGGTTCTTGGAAACCCAGTCCATACTGTTTCTTAGCATTATCGTCATTGGGTGTTTCGATAGGCTGATGGGAGCCTTGTTCGTAACGTCCAAATCCAAAACCCTTCCATGCACACCTATAAAGGTAGGTATGTGCAAAGGTGGGGTTGCTAAGAAAGGAAAAATTGGATGTGAATATTTGAGGCGAGGAGAAAGGACTCGATTCAGTAGGAGCTTGATCCAGCCCCCCATAGACGAGATTGGTTCGAAGGCTAGGAGGACCATAAGGAATGACCATTCCGATCCAACAGTCATAGTTTGAGTTTTGATGAAGCTATCCATACTCTTGGGGAGTCCGAAACATGTCTAGAGTAAGTAGGCGATATTCACCCAGTGAAAGTCTTTGGAAGATGTCGTCCATGGGGTCCTTGGTTGTTAATTGAGAAGATGATGTGGTGGCAACCGCTGTTTGCGTACTAGTTGACGCTTCTGCGGATGGAGACGATGTTTGGGTTGATGCCTTGAGCGGGATAAGAACGTCGTTTGGGCTATAGGTCGTGTTACAAGTCTTAAAAGGGGATGGGTCGGTGGGAATAACATGGACTTGTTTGTCATGTTCAAATTTGACACAACAGTGAAGTGTTGAAGGGACGCAAGCCATGGCACGGATCCAGGGTCGCCCTAAGAGCATGTTGTGTTGGAATCCTCCCTCAATGATGTAGAAGAGCTCCAAAATTGTGCGTGGACCAACGCGGATATGAAGGACAATAGTGCCAATAGTGTTAGCGATGGTGTCATTAAAGGATCTAAGGATTGCGTCAGTTTTTGATACACAATTCTTGGGAAGGGCCAATTGGTCAAAGGCGTGGGAGGAAATGATATTAATGCTAGCGCCCCCATTGATCATAACTCGTTTAATACGGGTTCGATCAACGTAGGCTGTGATGAAAAGGGCAGCATTCTGATCTTCCAAAGTAGAGGTAGGAATCTCAGAATTACTGAAAGTGATGGAGGCGACAGGGGATAAAGAATGGACTAAGGCAGCAAGTGGTTGAGGGTCTTCAAGTTGGACTTCTGCTACCTGTAGGGCTTTGATTAGAGCCTGGCAATGCTGGGGGGAGCTTTGGATAAGGTCATATAGAGTCATCTTCATAGGCGTTTGATGAAGTTGTTTTATCATAGATTCTGTGATTGCCTCTGAAGAAGTGGGTTGGGACGCACCTAAGATGGAAATCTTGGGTTTCGGTGGTTGAGGTGCCTGGACAAAAGGATAGGTCCAAGGAATAGCGGCTTTTTCTTTCACCTTGTCCTTTTGTGACCTAATGGTTATATGGATAGCATTGATTTCAAATATAGTAGGTGAAGAAGGGCTTATGGTCTGTTGGTGAGATGTTGATGTGGTTTGAAGAGGTTGGATGGGAAGGTGTTGAGGGTTGGTCAAGAGTGTCCTCAAGGAGAAGAGTGTCTTTCTCCATATAGCGGCGAACGACTGCCTTGAGGGCACATCAAGTCTCGGTATCGTGTCCTGGCGTGCGATGGTATAAACAAACCTTTGTATCATCGAACCAAGACGGTTTTGACCCGAGGGGTTGGAATGGCTTCATAAAAGGAAGAGTAATGCTAGAAGTTTGCAAAAGTTGGCATAATATTAAAGCATATGAACCTACTAAGGGGTCCGTGCTTGTTGATGTATGACGTGTTGGTGACTTCTGCTTGGGGGATGTTGAAGAAGGTTTTCGTACCACCTTTTGGGTTGGTGGTGCGGTGACAGGTGAAGACAGCACTTTCTTTGTGAGAGGCGCCAAATTTTTGAGAGGGGGTTGACTTGTGGTTGGCAAAGAAAGTAATGGAGGTAATTTGTTTTGGTTAATGGTCGGAGTAGGAAGGACACTGATTAGGGTAGAAGGATGAGGACCTAAGATGGAGGGCAAAGTTGACGGTGGAGGAGGGGTTCGCTTCTGTGGTCTGGCAGTCTTCCTTGACTTGGTTGGAAGACTACTTTTGGTCGAGGTTTGGTCCAAGTCCACCTTCACTTGCGGGTGAGTGAGGGTAGAGAGAGGGCGAATACCAAGTGACTTGATCGGTTTAGATTGGGTAGATGCAAGTTTAGAAGTAGAGGTTTGGTCTTTGTTTGGAGTCTTGGACGATTCTGCCTTGGGAGGATTGGCAGCATGAGATGAAAGGGTACGAGAATGTTGAAGAACTTTAAGATGTTCCCACAATCCCCGATGCTCCACTTTCCTTGAAGGAAGAAGTTCTAATTTCTCCACTAGTCGGGAAAATGGTTGAGAGGATGTTGGATGGGATTTGGATTCTTGAGAAGATGTGTTAGGTGTGGCAGTAGTTTCGGACCCAAGGTGTGTGGGAGTTATAACTGGATTGTCATTGGTCAAGGAAGATGGAGAGTCAAGTTCTTCTCTTGGTGGAGAAGGAACTGGAGAGTGTGACTCCTCAAGCGGGTAAAGAGCGGGGATTATAGTGCCCTCCACTTGCAGTCGAGGAGTGGGTAAGGTCAGGTCCTCCATAGGCAGAAGAAAGGAGGATGGTGAGACCGGTTGATGCTGATAAGGTTGAGGCATCCTCCAAGATGAGAGAAGTTGATGGAAAACTAACTGGAGAAAGAGGTTCGTCCACACGTGATGGAGTGGTAGATGGGCTAACCTCTTGAGATTGGTTGGGGATGAAGGGTGAGACCGTATTGACCGTTCGAATGTCATGTTCGTGCATGTTGTCAATCAAGGTCTGGACATTATTTTGGGTTGGTGGATGATTGGGGAATGGTTGTTTGAATATGTTGATGCCCTAGTTTGGAGGTGCATTGGGATTATCTAGAATGAGCTCTCCCTTTTCAAGCATGTCCTGAATTATGTTTTTGAAGGTTTTACAGTTTCCCGTATCATGACCTTTGACACGGTGGAAATTACAGAAGTCATTTTCCCTATACCACGCAGGGATGGCGCGTGAGGGATCAAATTGTGGTGGTGGTCAAATCTGGGGAAGGTTGAGAATCCCCTATTTAATAAGTTTTTCCAGTATAGATGCGTAAGATTCTCCAAGAGGAGTATATTGTCTTTGCACGTATCTCTACTGGAATTGACGGGTGGCACTCTGAGATGTGGATGGCTCAGGTTGATTGGATGAAGAGGACGAAGGTCTAATAACCACAGCGTTAGCTGAAGCTTTAGACTTAGGATTTGATGATGAAGGTTTAGAAGAAGAAGAGTCATTAGTCTTAGAGTTGGGGTTTTTGCTCCGCAACTTGACTTTATTCTCCTTGATGGCACATAATTCAAGTTTACGGGCCATCGTGAAGGCTTCATCGAAAGTACGGAAGGTCTGAACCCTTAAAGTGGAAGAAATGTGTTTGGCGCAAGCTTGGGAGAATAGTTCAATAAGTTCAGTTTGAGGTAAGGAAAAGGAGAGTTGATTGATGAGACCTCTCCAGCGAACAACGAAGTCAGCTACTGATTCATCCTCCAATTGGTAGATAGTGTAAAGGTCCATGATCGAGACCTTCTTGGTGATGTTAATGGAGAAGTGATCAAGAAAAAGCTGGGCCAGTTGTGTAAAGGTGAAGAGGAAATGGCTGGCAATGGAGCTGTACCAGTCGAGTGCAGTACCAAAAAGGGACACAGGAAATGTGCGCAAGAGCAATGCGTCGTCATGGGCGATAAGGTAACATGCATGTCTAAATGCTCATAAGTGTTGTTGTGGGTCTTCCTTGCTTTGAAAGTGAGAAATTTTGGGAAGCTCCCACTGGTTGGGGTATGGTCTAATTGGAATAGAAGGATGAATAGGCTCATTGCAAATTTGCTCGTATGATAGAGCATTACGTGAGCCGAAAATGGAAGTCTCTAAGCTAGACATCTTATCCATCAGCATTTTGATGATATCTGCTGACGGATTGGTGGGTGGAGCGCCCCCTAGATTATAAGGTGCTTGAAAGATATTGGGAGGGGCGTATGATGTGGATGGTTGCATAGACGCAACATATGGATAGCTGGTTATTGGAGCGAAAGTTAGGAGCCGATGGCACTTGTGTTACGGGGTTGGTAGGCACAAGTTGGATAGGGGCCGTCAAGGATGGTTGAGAAGTGGCTATGCTTGTTGACGGGTAAACGGTTACTCTTGTGTTTATAGGTGCAAGAGTAGGGGGAATAGAGACTAGTAGGTTTTGGAAAGGTGTGGGGTTTGGTTGAGTGACTTGAGGTTGAGGGAGTACTGGAACCCCCATGGAGGTAGGTTTAGATGGAGAGACTACGTTTTGAAGGTAAGACACGGTTGGGTTATTGGTAGAGGTGTTGTCTAATGGCTGAATTGTAGGTGCTGTTGATGTGATTCTTGTGTCAACTAAGGAAGCTCGGCATCCCATAGATTGGGTTGCCTAGGGAGTCTCACGTTTGGCTATTCGCGAGATAGTGTTGTGAGGCTTTGACGTTAAGGTCCAAGAATCGTGCGAAATCTTGGTCCCCTTCTGGGACGATAGGAGTTTGAGGCGGGGTTAGACGAGTAAGAGTTCTTTCAGTCTCCGAGTTGAACTCCATTATAGGACTGGTTATAGATGGTGAAGGTGGAAGCGGTTGTTGACTAGCGTGGTCAAGAAGGGCCTTAGTTTGACTGCATGTCAAAACCATTCAAGGCAAGAAACGGTCAAGTTTCAGAAAACTATGTTCTGTCAGTCTCAGAAAACTAGAATGGATGTTTAGACAGGTAGAAAGTTGGATTTTAAGCTTGCTATTTTTGGAAAAAAGAAAATAGACAGAGACCGACGTCGGTATAAAAACCGATGTCGGTGAAGGATACTGCCAATGTCGGTCAGATGACTGATGCCGGTACAGAAAATTTGCCGACGTCGGTTACAGGACCGATGTCAGTTATTGTGTTTTCAGAAACTCAGAAAAAAGTTTTTGGAAATGGAGAAGACATCCTTACCAGCTCAAAAAAGATAGATAAAAATAGAAAATATGATGATGACAGACAGAGCCTAGCGTTAAATCCCTAGAAACAATTTTATTAAGATCGTGTGGCTTATGCCTTAATGTGATATTTGAGGAAGTTGGTTGTAAGAAGGGTCCTAGAATAGGTAAGCTAAAGATGGTTTCAGGTATGTTAAGGTGCTCAAAAGTCTGTATTAGTTTCCATACAGGCCTGGTGCTAAGGAGCAAGCTCCCCTCACTTCATGATTCCAGTGGTTAGCTGGTTTCACTTAGCCAAAATATACTTTCACTATAGTTTAGACTCTGCCAGAGAACAGAGTTGGCTTTCCCGTTGGTGGTGAAATCCAAGTAGGATTGCCAGGTTGGGTAAGGTATCTGCTAGGTGATGAAATCCCAGTTGGGCCTTGTCTCAAGTGAGTTTTATGTTTAATTGAGTGCACGTGGTCTGGTAGTGTAACATCAAGTGATCTACGATTTATTCAATATGCGTTTTACTAATTACTAAGTGTGGACTAGAAAGATGCAAGAAAGCAAGAAATGAAACGCAATAAGTTTTAAAGTCCCAAAATTGAAAATTTAAATTGGAATGAAGACAAGTTAAGAAAAGGGTTGAAGAAAATGATTTTCTTACTAGTCTAGAAATGCAAGAAAAAGAAAGAAAGAGTTCTTTTTATTTCCTGGTTATGATTTTTTTTAGAAAAGAAGAAAGAGGCGAAGGTTAAGAAGCCTAATGCAACTAAATGAACAAAGAAGAAAGGGAACCCAAGTAAGGCCCTAAATAGGTCCCACCGGGCGTGCCAGAATGTTTCAATTCAAATTTTGTTTTCAAAGGAAGAATTAAGAGAAATTTAAGAAAGAATGGTCAAGGCTTGATGTGTACTTGGATAAAGTCTGCGCACCATAATCTAGACGCTGTGAGTACTCCTCTTTGGCTGTGGAGGAATGACACCTACAAAGAAAAGAAGCTTGGACAAAAGAAGGTGTTAAATGGACAGATGGTGGGTTGTCAAGCGAAAGCTTGATCCCAGAAGTATAAAAACTTCCTTAAGGGATATAAACCCACTAATCAATGGAAAGAAGTGTCTGATAAAGAGCTGAATGATGAAGAACTGAAATGATAAAGAAATGAAATGAAAAAGGGAAGCAAAGACTTACTTGGAAGAAATTGTCGAACTGATCACAGTCGCCAGCGTCGATAATCCTACTGGCATCGGTTGGTCAAGGTGCCGACGTCAGTTAATCTACCAATGTTAGTTGGGGTAATGATCGGTGTCGGTCGGGGAAATTAGCTTAGACGGGGTCTGGGTAGGTCTGTGGTCTGTGGACAGAGTCTGGTTAGGGTTTTGGTCTGTGGACAAGGCCAAGGAAGGGTCTAGGTTTGTTAACAGTCTTGAGACAAAGTTTTTGGGCTTGGTTGAATGGTCTGGGGTCTGAGCCTGAGAGTCTGGTTAAATGGGCAGAATGTATGGTCTGATAGAGGATGGAAGAAACAGGTAAGTAGATAAGTCAAGGTTCAGGTCTGGCTTGGTTAACAGTCTGCTCTAGGGAGATATTGTTTAAAAGCAAATAACTGAAAAGAGAATAAAAACACAGACAATATACTTACCTGTGCCTTGTAGAAGGTGTGCTAATGATGATTCCCGTACCTGCTGTTGATGTAGCCTATGTGGAGAACCTATTGCTGATGGAGAACCTTGAAGCTATTGCTGCACTTGAGGGAGAGAGTGAGAGGCTTGATTGAGAGATTTCACAGATTGACGGATGGTCGAAGACTCAAGATTGAAGGATTCGTCAGTTGCTTCTAGAGATTCGTTGATTTCTCATTCGGGTCAGGAAAGAGTCTAAAAAATTGGTTAAGTATAACCGACGTCGGCGATTCTGCCGGCGTCGGCCGACAGGTGACCGATGTCGGTGGGGTTAGAACGGGCAAAACAAGCCACCAAGCCTGTTTTTCATCCGCCAAGTGCACTATCTGTTGGAGAATGTCGAGGATTGTGTTAAATACGCACGAGAGTTTGTTAGGCGGTTAGAGAGAGTAGGAATTGGTCTTGGGTGAGTCAAAGGATGGGAATTAGTCCAAGGCGAGGTGTCCTAGGTGAGGTGTCATGGGTGATGTGTCAGAGGAGGGAGGTTAATTCAAAATAAGTTAATTATTTTAAATTAGTAATTGTTAGGAATGGGTTAGGAATGGACTAAGGGGGAAAGTGACCAAGGGTTAGACACTTTTTAGGTGTCTACAATATGATTGGAGAGTTACTTTCAAAAGGATTTTCTTCAATATCTGTAGGTATAAGAATATTCTAATGTATGGGGGAATGAGACACCATTTTAGGAATATCTAAAATATTTGCAACTTATTGTTCATCTTCTTCTTTTAAAATAAGCCTTCTCCTTCTTTTAGTTACTCTTTGAGCTACACTTGGTTGGTTTTCCTTCTCAACCACCAAACCCTTGGTCTTCTCAAGTTCTGTAGCAACCTTCTATCTCAATTTTCATCTTTTTGTCAAAGGAACTGGTTTTACTATAGACCCATGAGGTTCTTGTGGAGACCTTGAAATTTTAAGGTTTTAAGACCTTGTGATTCTTCTTGAAGAAGAAGAAAGGTTTTTTGTGGAGATTACAGTCTAAGATTGTTTTCTTGGTGTTGTATTCTCAGCTGATGGGGCAGGTGGAGATGAGTGTTCCTATGGTACATTTGGGGTTTCTTGTACTATACTATTCTAAAATTCCTCCTAGACCTCTTGACCTTGTTGATGGAAATGATGCTGGATAATAAGTTGAATAAGGCCATGATGCCTAAGAGCAACAGTAGGGGTTGTAGACATAACTTGCAGAGCACCATAAAAGAAAGATGGGAGGTTAACTTTGTACTGAGGGTTTTGTCTCCCATGCTTAATATGTATTAACATTTTCATGGCATCTCCCCCTAAAAGACAGTGTTGCCCTTGACAAATGATATATTTAAGTACCCACTTGGCTACAGATTTCTAAGGTTCAGGAAGTTAATTCCTTGTAATCCCTTTTGATTTTCCCTTGGAATCTACTAGACATGAGTTTTTGATCTACTTATTACCATTAAACTGACTGATTAAATCACTAAATGAAACTGTACCTATAGCTCTCATTCCTTCTTCTAGAACTTGTATAATTTGGCTTATGATTTGAGTTCTAACAGGAATAACAATGCCTTTCACAATTGAAAATTTAGGGGTGAGATTGGTAATAAATTAACTTACCATTGTTTCATCAAAACCCTAGAGATTTTCAATGAAAGGTAGCCAACCATTGGCTCTAAACACTGCTATAGAAGCTTTGTCTTTATAAAACTTTGCTGGAACCTTCGGCTCTAATCTTGTCTTCTATCCCATTTTTATGTGAAGTGACAGTCAGCTCGATTCTTTTAACTTCAATTAAGGTGTAGACCAGTCTTTTGTTGAATTCAGTAGGCAAAAGGCTCTAAGGATCAGTTTTTATTGAAGTCTATAGAAAGGAAATGGTTCATTTGAAATGCTACAACTACATGAGTTCATAGTGATGTGATAAGTTAGGTGTTGCATATTTCTACGGAGTGTGCCAACCATTTGATCTCATCAATACAAGTCATGTGAAATGATGACATGTCATATTGACAGTGAGATAAATTCATTACTTCATTTAAAAACCTCTTTTGATGATGTCCCATCATTATGGTACTTGATTACTCAATTGATGATATCAAATCCGCAAACTTATCCATGCACCTTTGGCAGCTTTGTTGCATGATTTTTCATTATGGCATGTGTCATTCCATTTAAAAAGATTCAAATCTAGGTCATCTCAGAAGAATAGGGTCTTAATCAAATCAAAGATAATTAGTTAACTAAACATAGAGAAATGAAATATATGTCTTACTTACTTTAACCTTAGACATTATCCTTTGCTTGCCACATGTCATGCACAATATGTTCACATAGATTAGTTTACTGCACGGAGATGAGAAATTATAGTGTCATGATGATATTTATAAATTTTAGATTTTACCCTTTGGCCAGCCATTGCTAGTTTTCTAGCCAAAGCCCTTTATTCAATGCATAGCCAGCCAAAAAGCTATTTTTTTGGGCATGCATTGTCAATAACATCCCTTGAAGGATTTTCACTATTGATTTTTTTTGCTAGATTATCAAGGAGCATGTTCACTTGAAGAAGTAGAGCTTTCCAGAACAACTACTTAATCCTTTACTTTTTGAATAAATTCATCTTTATTGAGAGGTTTTTGATAGAGCTTCAATCTATGTCCACTGACTAATAGAGCTCTTTTACTGGCATCAATAGGTATCAGCTTAACAGAACCATTTTCATAAGCCTCTTCAATCTCATAAGGTCCCAACCATCTTGTTTGTAGTTTTCCTTTGAACTATTAAAATTTAGAATCAAACAATAGTTCCCAATCTCCTTTCTTAAACTTCCATTGCTTAATTTATGCATCATGCCAAATTTTGCGTTGATGTTGTACTAGTTCAATTCTGTGTAGTGCTTCCATCCTCATTTCATCAAGTTGATTAAGCTATATGAGTCTTGCTTTCTGTATTTCTTCTAACTCAATACCTACTTCTACGACTATTTTCAAAGTTTTTAATTCAAATTTAACAGAGAATAAAGGTTTCTTACCATAAACTAATTCATAAGGTGAAAATATAGTTGTTGTTTTCCAAGTAGTATTATAGGCCTAAATAGCTTCTGCTACTTTATCTGCCCAATCCTTTCTATTGGAATTAACAACCTTGGTTAAAATGGTTTCCAATTCTCTATTGGTGACTTCAACTTGTCTATTTGCTTGTGGATGGTATGGAGATGTTTTTCTGTGTTGAGTTTGATACACTTGCATAAAATACTTTGTCATGTTTGACATGAATTGAAGTCTTTGATTTGAGACTATCTCTCTTGGAGCACCAAATCGTTGCATGATTTTGAAATATAAGAAATCAGTTACCATCTCCTCTCTTGCATGAGTTAATGCTTCCACTTCTGCCCACTTGGTCACATAGTCTATACAAACTAGAAGATATTTTTTTCCTCTGGAAGGAGGATCCACTGGACCAATAAAATCAATTCCCCATTTTTCAAATGGTTCTAAGACCAATTAAGGATGAGGGTGTAGGGGCATCTTTGTTAAAAGAGTAGGCTGTCCAATTCATTGACAAGCATCACAGTGTCTGACATATATTTTTACTTGTTAATGAAGATGTGGCCAATAATATCCTACTCCTAGGATTTTATGTATGGTTCTTTGACCTGAGTAATAGCCTCCTCCTAGTTCATCATGACAAGCTTTAATGATATCATAAGCTTCACCATTTGTCACACACCTGCAAAACACATGATCAGGTCCAAGTTTAAATAACATTCCATTAATCCATTTAAAATAATTTTCTTTGATTAACCATTTTTTTCTTTTTGTGAAAAGTATAGAGGAAATTTTCCTACGGTGAGGTAATTGGCTATATCAGCAAACCATAGAGATTGTGCTGAAAGAGCAAATAATTATTCATCTGGAAAGTCATCTTCCACTAGTTCTTCTTCACCTATAGTGTTCATTCTTGACAAGAAATCAACAACCACATTAGACTTCCCTGGTTTGTCTATAATAGTAACATTAACTTATTGTAAGAGCAATAGCCATCTAATAATTCTACCTCCCACAATTGGTTTGTTGGTAAGATATCTAATAGCTGAATGGTCTGTATAGACAAATACCTTGTATCATGTTATGTAGTGTCTAAATTTGTTCATTGAATAAATTATAGCTAAGAATTCCTTCTCAGTTGTGGTATAATTTCTTTTAGCAGATGTCATGTTTTTGCTAATATAATATATAGCATCCATGTTGCCTTCTTCATCCTTTCGTTCAAGAACTTCTCCTAGTGCTATATTAAAAGCATCCACGTATATATGGAATGGCTTAGTCCAATCTAGTCCTCTTAATACTAGAGTAGTAACAAGTTTAGCTTTAATGCTTTCAAAGGCCTACTAGCAACTATCACTCCATTCGAATGTACTATCTTTTGTAAGCAAGGCAAACATAAGGGCAACTATTTAGCTAAACTTATCTATGAAGCATCTATAATAATTGGCATGTCCTAAATAACTCTTAACTTTAGTTTGTGTTTGTGGAATGGGAAAATTGGAAATTATTTCAATTTTCTTTGGATCTACTTGAATGCCTTTTGCAGAAATATGATGTCCCAAGACTATTCCTTCATTCGTCATCAAAAAATATTTCTCATTACTCAAATATAATTGATGTTCCTCACATATGATCAATACTCTTTATAATTTGTTAAGAGCTTTTTCATAAGTTTCACCATAAATAGTGAAATCATCCATATATACCTCAACACAATCATTTGTAAGGTCAGAAAAGATTGCCAAAACTGCTCTTTAGAAGGTTGATGGAGCATTATAGAGTCTAAATGGAAGTACTCGGTAAGAAAAAGTTCCCCAAAGGTAGGTAAATGTGGTTTTATCTTGATCTTCAGCTGCTACCATTATCTGGTTATACCCACTAAACCCATCGAGGAAAGAAAAATATTTCTTTCCTGCCTAGTTATCAAGAACTTGATCAATAAAAGGTAAATGAAAGTAATCTCTTAATGTTTCCTTGTTCAGTTCTCAATTATCCACACATACTGTTAAATTTATATTTTTATTGGGCAAAATTACTAGAGGTGACACCCACTGGCTATCTGAGATGGGGTAAATAAATACAACTTCCAGCAACTTTTGGATTTTAGCTTTGACTATTTCATTTAATGCTGGGTTTATTCTTCTTTGTGGTTGTCTGACCGGTTTGGTAGATTCTATGTAAATGTGACGAGTGCATATGCTGGGGTGAATTCCTTTCATGTTGGTATAATCCCAAACAAAATACTTGGTATGTCTTTCCAACAGTTCAAAGAGTTGATCTTCCTCTTCATTTGTTAACCAACTATTGATGTTCAAAATTTTTCTAGGTAATACCATAATTGGTTTTGTACCTGGGTAGTTGGATTCTATTTGCTTAAACTCACTAATTAATGAGTTTAGAGGACATGGATGAGGAAGTAACTTATGAAACATAGTTACATTATCAACAAACTCTTTTCCAAGAGGAATCAGTCTTGCTAAAGAACAATGAAATGCATCTAAGAAATGAGTTTGTTGCTATTTTGTCAATTTCCACAGACTTTTCTAAATCAATCTATGATCATATGATGAAGTACTAGCAGAAGTAGAAGTGGAGGTTTAAAAAATTTCTATCTGACCCAAGAATCCTAAAATAAAGTAGTTCGTAGCTTTCGGATTGATAGAGTCCATAGTTTTTGGGCTAGTAGAGTTCATAGATTCTGAGTATGTGTCTCCATTCAATTATTCCAAGTGTTTTTTCACTTTGATCATGGCTAAAGAGGAAATTTTGTTTAATGTGTTATCTGATTCATCCACCCAAAGTTCTTGTATGCAATTTGTTGATGGTTTTGCAGGAGGATACAAGGAATGCATTTGTATTTTAACCCATTAGAAATGGTCATGTCCCCAAACCTGAAATCAATCAATGCTGCTATAGTGGCCAACCATGGTCTACCTAGGATTATTGGATATCCTAGATTCTTTATTTTGGGTTGCAAGACCATGAAATCTACTAGATATTCCTAAGATTCTATTAACACTTCAACATTTTCTATCATTCCCTCTAGTTTTGTTATTGACTGGTTTGCCATTTTAAGAATGGTAGTTGTAGGTTGCATTTTCATAAGAGATAATGCATGGAGAGTATCAATTGTCATGACATTGATTGCTTCTCCCAAATCTACCAAGATGTTAAGATTTTTTTCTCTAATTATGATTGTGATCACTGGGCTTCCTCGATCTGCATATTTTGGAACTAATAGTTTTTTGGCTAATAAATCAATAACTTTTCCATCAACATAAATGGTTCCAAGATATTTTACCTTCCTCCCAAGTGTCTTAATACAAAGGTTTTTGATGATCTTATTTAATTTAGGTATATCCCTAATAGCTTGTAGAAGGGGTACCTCAATATTGATATTTTGCAACTCATGAACCAAAGTTAAGCCTGGTTTGATATCAATTTCTCTTAATCTTTCAGGAAAAGAAAATACTGGTGTAGTAGTGTTTCCTTTGTTTACTTTAGGGCTACTTTTGATTTCAGCTTTTCTAGTGCTTAATTGAGATGATTCTGTCTTTTCATTTTCATCAGGTATCTCAAAAATGAGTACTAAAGGTTTTTGTATAGTTTTTCTTGTTCTCAAATGTATGTCTGAGCACTCAATAGATCCCACATTGATTGTTTCTTCATGTTCATTAACATAAACAGGTTTTGGTTGCTTATTCTTTGGATTTGCTATTGGTTGTGCAGGCATTGAGGGCTGATTAATTTGTCCTTGTTGTTGAATAACTGGGGGTGGTATAATGGTTTGCTATTGAAGTGGTCTTCTTGGTTGGGTGAATTGTGATTATGGGTTCCATTGTTGATTCCATTGTTGATATGGCTATGGTATCCAATGTTGTTGTGGTACCCATTGTTGCTGTGGCTGTGGCACCATCCATGGAGGTGTTGGCATCCAATCTTGTCCTGCTCATAGATTTTGAATTGATGGAATTTGGAGTTGATTCCAAAATGGTGAAGAGACTGAAACATTCCATGGTGCCATCCATGGATTAACTAAATTTATTTCACTAAACTGTCCTTGAGCCTAGTTTTATGGAGAAAAGTTTTGTCTCTGAATATAATTTACTTTTTTAATGGACTGGACTTATGTTTGTTAGGTTGTGGAGCTAAAAGCTTCACTAGGATGCAAATAGGAGGTTGCTAAGTTGTAGAGCAACCGATGTTGGTCTGATCAACTGACGTCAGGCATATCCAGTGAGCAGAACAATCGACATCAGTTAGGATCAGCCGACATCGGTCATCTCTAGGCAGACAGGGACTGACATCGGTCTCCTATGTGGTTCTGAAACTGTCAGTTTCATGAACAATTTGTTAATGAACAAGTTGTTTGCATGTAAAAGGCTAATTTTAGTCTTGGAGCTATGGATCTAATTATTGTAATTGGATGTCTAATTATTGTTTGCATGAGATCTATATAATAGACTCATGGGCTGTATTGTAAAGTGTGCTAGTTGAGAGAGCAAGGTTAGCTCCTTCAGAGTGAAGAGAGCAAGGTGTGTTCCTCCTAGTGCCATAGTGCCAAGTGTGTATGATCAGGTAGATCTGCAGGATAGCAAGATCTAGTAGAAGATCCACAGGGGTGTTGGTGTTAGTTCTATAGAATCAGGCGTGTATGATCTCAGTTGACAGGTGTGCAAGGCCAAGTTGATCTGTGATGTAGTAAGATCAGGTGAGATCTACATGGTGGTAAGTAAGGTCAGGCTGATTTGAAGGTTGTTGCAAGATCAGGTGAGATCTACTTGGAGTACATTGCGTACTTGAAGTATGTGTGTATACTCAGTGTACTGGCAGTAGTGATACCAACTAGTTGGAGGTGAACAACAACTCTATGTTTGAGTTGTTTGTTGTGACCGTAATTAAGAGAGTGAGCTCTTGAAGAGATTTACTGTTTATGCCCTAGAGGTCTGGGAGCCCTAGAGGAGTGTAAGGAAGAAGAGTGTGGCATCTTCTTTGTTATATTTCCTTCTGGAAGAGTATTAATACAATTAGGTATTGTCTCTCATATTCTGTGTTATTTTTGAATTTCTAGTTACTTGTTACTTCTGGTTAAATTCCGCATTTAGTTGCTTGGTAATCAATAGTGCTCCTGGGTCCTATCAAAGTGGTATCAGAGCCAGGTTGCAGGGAGCAAATTTGTGTTTGATTATAGGTCACTCTCAGGGGTTTCTGATTGAGTGGGAGTAAAGCAATGGCAAAAGAAAGTATGGAGAAATTCAAAGGCACTAATGGTCAATTACGGTGTTATGGAAAGAAAGAGCAGGTAAAGAAAGATTGTTGGTTGATAGCGGATCAGCATAAAGGGAATGAAGAAGCATGTATTGCAAGTATTGTTGCATGGATTGCTCTTGTATGTTCCTTGGATAAAGTAGAATCTTGGTTTATAGATTATGTTGCCTCTTTCCATGCAGCCCCAAATAGAGTATTTTTCCATGTTAAGGTCCATGGAGACTTTGGAAAGATTTATTTAGGGGTTGGTGAGCCTTGTCAAAGTATTGGCAAAGGAGAAGTGTGGCTGAAATTGCAGACATGCAACACATGGGTGTTGAAGGAGGTCATGCAGGTCTCAGTCCTAGAGATGCAGCTAATTTCTATAGGAAAGTTGGGTGATGAGAGATGCACAGTAACTCTCACACCGGACTCTTGGAATGTTTCCAAGGGTACACTTGAGTATTCTTTATCTATCTACTTGTATTACTGATTCCACTTCTATTGCAAAGATGTGGCTTTGTAGGCTTGGTCACATGAGTGAGAAGGGAATGGATGTTCTTAAGTCAAATGGTAAGAGTTTAGCTTCGGAGAGCATAAACCAAGATTTCTGTGAGCAATGGGATACTACAAGAAAGGATTGGATTTATTACAGGAAAAGGAAGTCTGATGTATTTGACAAACTTAAGAACTAGAAAGCGTGGCTGTTCATGGAGGAGATGATGGATAAAGATCAGTGAATGGGGCTAGATACTTCTGAGCAGGGCAGCTTGGATAGGGTTTTGATTCAAAGTAAGCTCGTGGGTAAAAAGTCATCACTCATAAGAAAACACAGGTACCGACATCAGTTAGGGGTAACCGATGTCAAACAGATAGGCACTGACATCGGTCATGTGTAGATAGGCATAGCCAGTGGTGTTGGGTAGGTGGCAACTGACGTCAGTCAGGAAACTGGCATCGGTAGTCAGGTTAGTCACATGGAACCAATGTTGATCGGATGCAGACTAGGTGGTGACTGACATCAGTCACTAGAATAGATTTTGGGTAGATATCAAGCTGTCAAGGAGTCTCAAATGCCTATGTGGAGGACTAAAAGTGTAAGTAAGCCTCAAATTCATTATTCCCCTTTTTTACACTACTTGTTGCTCACTGATGGTCAAGAACCAAGAAGTTTTAAAGAAGCAGAGCAGGTAGGATCCAGGAAATAGTGGGAGCATGGCATGAATTCTTTAGAACAGAACCAAATGGTAGATTTGGTACAGTTGCCAGCTGGGTTAAAGAAGAGAGAGAATGGACACATGAGATGGAAGGCCAGGGTATATGGTCTTGAGAAAGCTGTAGGACAGTGGTACAAGTTTGACAAGTGTATGACAAAGCATGGCTTTAGTCAATGTCATTGTAACCATTGTGTTTACTTTACCAGGGTGGATGATGATTTCAACATTATCTTGTTACTGTATGTTGTGTGTATGCTTGTTGCAGGGTCACACATGTAGGGAGTTGCTGAACTAAAGGTAAAGTTAGTTCAGTGGTATGTCATGAAGAATTTAGGAGTAGTGAAATTCTTTGGCATGAGTATTCTTAGAGACAGGGAAGATCATAGGTTGATGTTGTCTCAAGATGATTGTGTGAAGGTAGTGCAAGATGCAGTATAGCAAGCACACCTATGGATGGACAATTCATAGAACAGGGTCCCCAATCACATGATGAGGTTGAGTACATGTGTACTCCCTGATATTGCCCCAACAGTGGGAGTTGTCAGCAAGTTTGTGGCCAATCCAGGAAGGAAGCACTAAAAAGTGGTTCAGTGGATTCTCAGGTATCTGAGAGGGACCAACAGTAGGTTGACATGCTATGTAGGGTCAAGTTCTTTTCTACATGGGTTTGTAGATGCGGATGTGGTAGGTTACTTGGATGACATGCGGTGCACCATAGGATGTGTGGTGGTTGGTCTTCAAGATTGATCTTAAAGAGGGATACAAGCCAGGAAATAGATTAGATGGTGTACAAGTATAGGTACAGGTGTAGCTGTTTATCTCCAAGTGGGAGATTGTTAGGTTGTGAAGCTAAAAGCTTCACCAAGATGCAAACAAGAGGTTGTTGAGAGGTTGTTGAGTTGTAGAGCAACTGACATCAGTCTGATCAACTGACATCGGTCATATCCAGTGAGTAGAGCAATCGACATCGGTCAGGATTGACCAACATCGGTCATCTCTAGGCAGACAGAGACTGACGTCAGTCACCTGTGTGGTTTCAGAACTGTTAGTTTCATGAATAGTTTGTTAATGAATCAGTTGTTTGCATGTAAAAGGCTAATTTTAGTCTTGGAGCTGTGGATCTAATTATTGTAATTGGATGTCTAATTATTGTTTGTATGGGATCTATATAATAGACTCATGGGCTGTATTGTAAAGTGTGCTAGTTGAGAGAGCAAGGTTAGCTCCTTCAGAGTGAAGAGAGCAAGGTGTGTTCCTCATAGTGCCATAATGCCAAGTGTGTATGATTAGGTAGATCTGTGGGATAGCAAGATCTAGTAGAAGATCCACAGGGGTGATGGTGTCAGTTCTATAAAATCGGGTGTGTATGATCTCGGTCGGCAGGTGTGCAAGGCCAGGTTGATCTACGGTGTAGCAAGATCAGGTGAGATCTACATGGTGGTAAGTAAGTTTGGGTTGATCTGTAGGTTGTTGCAAGATCATGTGAGATCTACTTGGAGTACGTCGCATACTTGGAGTATGTGTTTATACTCGGTGTACTGGTAGTAGTGATACTGACTGGTTGGAGGTGAACAACAACTTTGTGTTTGAGTTTTTTTTTGTGACCATAATTGAGAGAGTGATCTCTTGAAGAGATTTATTGTTTATGCCCTAGAGGTGTGGGAGCTCTAGAGGAGTGTAAGGAATAAGAGTGTGGCATTTTCTTTGTTGTATTTCCTTCTGGAAGAGTATTAATACAATTGGGTATTATCTCTCATATTCTATGTTATTTTTAAATTTTTAGTTACTTGTTACTTCTAGTTAAATTTCGTGTTTAGTTGCTTGGTAATCAATTGTGCTCCTGGGTCCTATCAATGTTTTCATTTGATTCTTTAAAAAAGGTAGAAGGGTGCAATATTTGGTATCATGATCTATTGCATCACAGATCCCACATGATTAAATATTGGTTCTATCTAGAGGGCAGTCTATAAGGTTGTGTTTCTATCTACACTTAGGACAGTAGATTGCTAAAGGCTCTGTTGCATTTGCCTTAGCCTGAAGGCCATCCAAAGTACTTTTTAGTGTAACTAGAATATCTATTTTGAGATTAGAAAATTCTTCCATTAATTTTCCCACTTCATTTTATTTCCCCAACTTTCCTTTCTTAATTCCAGGTTTTGTTTAAGATTAATTGGTACAAAGCTCAAAAATCTGATCAAACGCCAACTTATTTATGTCTCCTCCACCCATCAGATTTAAGCCATCTCTAGTGTCTTCATCCAATATTTTCAAGAAAACCAATTTCTGAACATCTTCAGTGAGTGGATAATTACTTCTTTTATGAGTGAACATAAATATATCCAAATAATCCTCTAAAGATTCATCCTCATTTTGTTTGATTTTGAATAAATCCTCTTTTCTTTCTCGCACTTGACAATAATCTTGGTATTTGTTCAAGAATTATATTTCCATGTCATCTCATGTTCTAATAGAATTACCAGGTAAACCCATGAACCATCTCATAGCTGCATCTTTAAGTGTAGAGGGAAATAGTTTTAATTTATGGCTATCAGTTGTGTAATCATAGGTTTGACATAGAACTTTAAACTCAAACAGGAATTGATCAGGATCTTTTGTAGATCATCCCCAAAAATTTGGCAGATTAGCTGGTGAAATATTTTTCATGGGGGTTTGATCATTAGGATCTGCATCAATAGGAAAGGAGAAAGTCCTTGGTTTTGTGAATTACTAATTTTATTGGAGAGCCATTTCTTCTTCTGATGATATTTCAAAACTAGGATGATCTTCCCACTGAATATTTGTGGTCTCAGTTATAGGTTGTTCCAAGTTCTCAAAATTTTCTTTAGCTATGGATCTCTGAAATGCTTCTTCTAAGTCTTTGGCAATTTCTAAATAATTTCTTCCTACAAGAGATTGATCTTGAGGAATTTGTCTTATGGGGCTTGCGTGTGGCAAAGGCCTGGTTCCTATCCCAATATCTTCTGGTTCACTACTCGAAGATGTTGAAGGGGTGTCCACTTGTTTTCTTGGTGGAAACATTGGAATAAATCATCCTTTAGAATCTCTAGGATGGTACATCAATTTATTAAAAAAAAACTGTTTTATGATTTTTATAATTGTTTTTTTTTACTCTAGATCAATAATTATTACCTTACTAACACCTTATGTTCCCCAAAAATGGTGCCAAAAATGATGAGTGTTATCTAACACCTCATTTAACCAATATTAAATTGGTGTCTTATCAACTAGGGCTGATGTCCAAAGCTATCTGTAGTAAGGTATGGGATGGTAGATCTAGAAGTCTTGCTTATGGGGGTGCTTACTGATCCTATTCTAATTTTGACTAAACTACTTGATTCACACTTTTACTAAAAAAGAAAGAAATCAAATCAATCCACTTGTTTGCTAGAAGTAAAATATCACACTCCTATTTTACGTTTGCAGGAAAAATAAATTCACACTCCTACTTATGAAAGGAAATTTGCTTCACACTTCTGCTGTAAAAGAAAAGATATTTTGCATAGAAAAGAAATGAAATAAGAAAATGCTCTTTTTAAACTATGAATTTATTTTGATATTTTTATAAATAACTACAAATAGTAACAATATTATAACCAATAAAATAGAACATAAATATTGTACACAATTCCTAGTTCCAAGGAGAGTGGGCCCTTTCTCCTCTCAGACTCAAGAACAAAGCTTAATCAGTGCTCGAAACTTGAAGTATTAATTCATAGAAATGAAATAATTACAATCCAATTGAAATATATATGCTTATCTAATTCTCAATCCTCTATTTTCTTATTTTCTAAATCCCTCTTTTATAGTTGAAAGTCTTACACTTTATACTAATACAATTAACTCAAAATAGGATGCAAAGAAATATGATTCTTTGGTCGATCCATTCTTCCAAAGATAGGAGATTGGATTCCCAAGAGATCCAATTATTCTGATGAAATAAATATCCTATCCTATAATAGTCCTAAAATTTGATTATACACAAATTTATCAAAAGCAAGTCCTTCAAAATAGTAGGCAGTTATTTTCCTTATTTGATTCCAGCTGGAATGGTTCTTTCCTATCCTATCTAGTCTCCAGCTTCCCATTGTCCTTACAGAATTCTTGGTACTAACCATGTGGATTCCATATAATTGATCCTATGTATTCTATAAAAATGAGCCTATGGAGTCCATAAAAATAAGCTTGCAGAGTCCATAGAAACAAGCCTGTAGAGTCTATAGAAACAAGCCTGCAGAGTCCGTAGTTCTGTTGGATGGAGATCAATATGGAATGTTCACTATACATCACCTGTGTTTTCATCTTGAGCATTATTCACACAAAATATCACTAAAATATGCTATATATTATACATTAATGACAAAGTAAAGATTTAGTCTTTGGTTTAATATAAACAAGACAAATATCTATTTTCCATGTAATAGCTATCTAAGAATCTAAGATTTGTATAAGATAATATCCTTTGAGAGATAATTTTAAGGAAATAGCATGTCAATGATGAGCCATATTTTGAGCTCATCAATAATTCTACTCCAGACAAAGACATAGGAAAGGTGTGAAGGAGAAGAGCATCATCATAGGCAATCAAGTCGAAATAATGTCAAAATTCTCTAAAGTGTTGTTGGGGTCATCCTTTCTTTGGAATTTAGAAAATTTGGGTAGTTCCCTTTGAGAAGGGTAAGGTTGGATAGGAATGGATGGGTGGATAGGTTATTTATGGATTTGGTCATAAGATAAAATGTTATGAGCCCTAGAGATAGATGACTCTAGGTTTGTCATTTTGTCCATCAACATTTTGACCAAATCTATTTATGGTTGG
This sequence comes from Torreya grandis, assembly GCA_037957365.1. Taxonomy (NCBI): domain Eukaryota; kingdom Viridiplantae; phylum Streptophyta; class Pinopsida; order Cupressales; family Taxaceae; genus Torreya; species Torreya grandis. The sequence continues at coordinate 449,698 of JARHVA010006117.1, read as the reverse complement.
GTAGTTTGATGATTGTATGGTAAGTTTTGTTGAGGCTGGGTGGATGCAATTTATGGATAACTAGCATAAGGTTGAGAGGATGTCACTTGTTTGTATGGGATCATTGAGGTTTGTGATGATACCACATAAGGGTTAATGGGCATAAGAGGTTGGGTGGAAGATGGAGCTATGTATTCTTGTGGGTTAGGAATATAGCATCGGTAGGGTGTCATAGGTATTTGTTGAGGGGTTGATTTGGGTTGGTTGGGAGGTATGATTAGATTGGTAGATGGGGGAATTGATATGAATTAGGTTGGAGGTATGGATGGGTTAATTGGTTAGGGGTGAGTGGTGACTCTAGTACTGATAGGTGGAAGGGTAAAAGATATAACAAGCACAACATTTTGAAGTGGGGTGGAAATTGGTGGGTTGGAAATTATAAGGGGAATATTGGTAATATGGGTAGAAGGTATCTCCATAGTGGATGGTGTATGAGTAACTAAATTTAAGGTTGTCCCTATGTTAGAGGATTTAGTGGTTGGTGTAGGGGGTGTTTGGTTATTGGTTGGGTTGTTTGATTGAGTTTGGGTGGAGGTATTGGGTCAATTATTTCTGGAGGAAGATTTTTGAGTGATCATAGGTTTGGTAGAGGTAGTAGAAACCATAAGATTGGGAGGCATCCCATAAGGTGGATCACTAGGAAAAATTGAAGTAGGGGTGCGATGAGATAGGGTGTTGAGATAATGTTGAATGGATATGGGGTTGTTATGAATGAAAGTGGAAAATATGCATCACCTTTCACAACTATTTAACACATGGTAGGGGGTAGAAGGATGAGGATAACCCTTAACAACTGAGGTATACTCTATGGAGGAATAAGAAGAAGAAAGTGGATCTTGGTTGGTTTGATTCCTCAACTATTGTCTTGTAAAGAACATGTGAGGAATAGAAAGAAATAAAAGAAATCTCACAAGTCAAACACAAAGAAAACAAAAGAAAATATCTCAAGGAAATCAAAACATACACTAGATTCCATTTAAATCTTAGGGTACCTTTTATCTCACTTTTGGCTTAAACCTGAGTTTGAAAGTGTGAAAAAGAAATTGGATTGTAGAATAGGTACTAGAAAAGAAGTCTATGGTTAGTTTCAAGTGTTTAAGGCTCTCAAAAGTATTTGTGTTGGAAATAAATACATGGCTTGGTATTAGGGCCTACCCCCTCACTTCACATACTGTAGTGATAAGGGTGTCAGGGGATTAGCTAGTATATATCAATTTTTATAGTTTAGACTCAACCAAAGAGGTGAATTCTAGTCTCTCTTCTTTGTAATGACCTCCAAGTAAGATATCCAAAGGGTGAAGTTGATCAACTAAGAGATGAAACCATTGTCAAGCCTAATGTTAATTATTTTGATATTTAATTGATTTAAGTGGTTTGGTATAGTGTGTGATAAAGAAGTGAAACTACGATTGATTACTTTGCTTTTAATTTTAAGTAAATGAGCTAAACACACAAGTAATAAATGTATGCAAGGTTTATTTTATACCTAAAATAAATTTTGATTTATTTATATGAGCATAGGATAAGGAATAAAATGGCACCTATATGCTACTAGGTCCCACTAGACATGCTATAATGCTTCTCTCAATTTCTATTCATTTTTTAATTAAATAAGAAGTAAGAAACTAAATGTGGGTATGGTAGAAGAACCTATTTGTTTATGCATGCATGATCTAGATGATTATGAAGAGATTGTCTTTGTCTTGGGAAGAATGACTTGTAGATAATAAAACACTAATGTAAAGAGGTTGTTAGATGGATAACAAGGTGGATTGCCTAGTGTGAACTAGATCCAAGAAGCATGAGCTTACTACGAGGCTATCAATCCATAATCTTAAAATAGTAAAGTTGAAATAAATCTAGATGAAATACTTGCATCAAATGATAGAAAGGAATGAAAGATAATAAAAGAAGAATTAAATACTTGATAGATGAAATTGATTAATTATAACATATAGAGGGTCAATACTAATGCTAAATAGGTCAAGTTGGGTTCAAAAAATAGGTATTATCTTTATGAACAGGTAGGGACATAGAAAGTGGAATTTGGTTTAAGGTAGGTAGGTAGAAATAACTTGATATTATTTATTATCACAGTGACCATTGGTGGTCAGGGTGATTATCGATGGTTATGCTAAAAATCAGTGGTTAAGTAACCATCGATGGTTGAAGGTGACCGTTGGTGGTCAAGGACACCATTGATGATTCTTATGGGTTATGAGGATATTCAAAAAAGAGTCTAGTTTAGGTTGCAAAAGGTTTCAGTAAGTGGTTTAGAGGTCTGGTTGAGGTTAGGGGCTTAGAATATATAATGCAGAGGGTCTAGGTTAGAAAACCAAATAAACAAAGCTTGAAAAATAGAGATATACTTAGCTAGTTTTTTGATAGTTGGTAGCTAATCCTGGAGTGATTTTCATAGAGTAATGATACTTTGTCTGAACAATAATTTTGGTAGAGGTTTAGGTCTCTATCATGGTTTCTAACTTGCTGAAGGGAAGACTTGAAAATAATTTATTGATGTTGGTTGATAGCTTGATTGCCTAATTGATGGATGCTTGGATGAGTGGATCATTGATCTTTTTTCACCTCCTATTCCTCTCTTTGATAGGCAAAAGAGATGGAAATGTAAGTTTTAGAAGGGGTGAAAACTGTTATACAAATTTAATTCTTAATGCAATAGCTCATTGCATGATTTAAATTGTGATGTGTTTGGGTGCATACAGACCATGTTTGAGTGGTTAGGTGGTCGGGACCTAACCATCAATGGTCAAGGTCACTGTCAACGGTCACTGTGATCATCGATAATTGAGTGTCAAAAGTCAAGTTGGATAAAAAGGGGCAAGTTAGTGAGTTGGTTTAGCTAGTTAGCTAGACTAACTCATGGTCATAGTGAGACATTGGGTAATGGTTCAATTTAGGGGTGTTTTGACATCTAGAACCATTGTGTGTAATTTTCTAGTGTCTACAGCCCTAACCAACACTAGTCTTCCTAATAAGCCCTAACCATCTAAGGTAAACAAACCCCCTCCTTTTTATCTTTCTTTTATAATAGGATATTCCTTGGTACATAATTATATGATAGATAGTGGGGCTAATACATCTGTCATGACAAACTTAATGGCAGACAAGTTGGGTTAAAGTATCTTCCTAACTCTAAGGGATTATTGAAACTAGATGGGTCTCTTGATAAGACTATTGGTCTGTGTAAAGACTTGAAACTTATCCTAGCTACTTGCCTCAATTACACCATATCCCAAAATATTTTAGTGGTTGATATCCCCGCTTATTTTGCCTTGAGTTTATCTAGGGATTTCATTGCTAAGATAGGAGGCTACCTATCTTTTGATTGGTTTTATATGGTCTTTATAACTAGGTATGGGAGTAAAGTCACCATTATGTCTGGGCCTATTTCTAGGTTTCATTTAGAGACCTACATGCCTTATCTATCCAATGTCAACTATACTATTATTGATGAAGATGATCATCATGATAATCAAGATCTATTTGAGCATGTCAGGGTGAAACTAACCATGATTATGATCCATATAATAGCATTGAAGAAGTAAGGTTGGGGATATACTATATGCACAAAGAGGAGGTAGTCATACTAGCCTTTACCAATCCATGTCAAGACAATTATGGAGTATATATTTTGTTTTTTGATGGCACTAGGTGCAAGAATGGAAGTGGAACAAGTTTCATGATTATCTCTCCTTCTAATAAAAGGTATTTTTCTAACATAAGATTTCAATTTGAATACATATGTAACATAGTAGAATATGAGGCCCTCATTCATGGGTTGTGATGGGAAAAGAGAAGAGGTATCAAGCTAATATAAGCCATGAGAGATAATGAATTGGTAGTGCATCAAGTGATGGTATAATTATATAAAAATACACTCTTAAAGGCATATATTCACAGGGTTTGGGACTTCTTATAAGACTTGGAGGCCTTTGATATCCGTTCAAGCCCAAAATAAGCCAACCAACATGTGAACATGTTGGTGGATATAGGGGTACAATATGACATCCCAAGTAAATTCAATAACATGAAGGACCAAAATTAAATCAAGGTACTTTACAGACCCTCATTACTTGATAATGAAGTCAGCTAGTAGGTCTTTGACAATGATAGGTGAATAGAATGTTTCTTATAAAAAGAGGAACAATTCTACTAAAAAAAACCAAGGCATACTTTAATATTAGTATGGTGACTGGATTATTCAATTGAGAATAGACAAACTTCCAAAGGGATTAGAAACTCTTGGAAAGATATTCAATGAAGATTATTAGTTTAGGAAAGATAAAGTTATATTGTCAACCAAGGATGAATACTATGATAATGTTACCATCTTTAAGGATAGGATGCTCAAACTAGCCAAAGTGAATACTAGAGAAGAAATGATAACCTTTATAGAGTTGTGTAATTAATTTGTAGACATCTTCACTTAAGAATACATTGATTTGAAGAGGTTTAACCCTAACTTAGCTTAACATACTATAGAATTGGAGATAAGTGATAAACTTATGATGCAGAAGCAAAGACCAATCAACCCTAAAATTGAACTCCTCATGAAGAAAGAGAAGACTAAATTTATTAAGTCCAACATTATTTTCCACATCAAACACTCTTCATGGGTGGATAACCTTTTTCATGTAAGGAATAAGAATGGGGAGATAAGGTTATGTGTAGACTTCAAGGATCTCAACAGGATGTCATTATGAAACCACTACCCCTTACAATCAATATAACATGTTATTCAAAAGGTTATAGGTTCATAACATTTCTCTTTGCTTGATAGATACTTAAGGTATAATTAGGTGTTGGTAAAGGAAGATGACCAACACAAGACTACCTTCACAACTAAGTGGGGAACTTATGCTTATAAGAAGATGCCCTTTGGGTTTTCTAATGTAGGGGCCGCCTTCCAAAGGGAAATCGATGTAGCCTTCTAAGGAATCATCAATGGAATGGTGCTCATATACCTTGATGAAATAATTACATTTTCAAAGGATACCAAAGATTAATTGACATAACTAAGGTTGATATTTTATAGGTGCAATAAGTATGGGGTCTATTTGAATCCCAAAAATTGTATTTTTATAGTTTATGAGAGAAAAATTTTAGGCCATATTATGTCTAAATAAGGCATTTCCATAGACCCTAAAAGGATAAGTGAAATTATTTCTCTATCACTTATCAAACACAATAAGGGATTAAAAATATTTATAGGTAATATTAATTTAATTAGAAGGTTCATTCTTGGGTTTGTTGAGTTTGTAAGACCTCTAACTTCTATGCTCAAGAAACATTAGGACTTCACAAGGACTAGGGAATGAAAGAGATTTTTTAAAGCCATTAAATAGGCCATTTCTCAAGTACCAACTATATTAAACCCTAATTTCTCAATATACTTCTTTCTATATGCCTTCTCAACCAATGACACCATTTCTTCCATGCTAATGTAATAAAATATTGAGGGCCTTAAGCAACCCATAAATTTATTTAGTGAAGCATTATAGGGATATAAATAAATGTATACCTATTTAGAGAAGCATATGATTTTATTCATGAGATGATTTAAAAAATTAGACACATGGTGCCCAAAAATTATATCTATGTCATGGTGTCCCACCCTAGCATCAAAGACTTCTTTCTTAACTAGTATTTGAGTGAAAAAGAGCAGGTTGGGTGACTAGATGCATGGAGTATGAAATAAAAGTGAAGGTTACCAAGTTAGTAAGGGATAGACGATTATGTGATCACTTGGTAGTAGATGTTAAGGAAGACAAATAAGTGGTTTTAATAATGCATAGTGATCACCAAATAACTACACCCACACCTTCTTCTAGCTAGACTCAAGACATGGTAAGATTCCTTCAAACAAGAGAATGTCCTATAGGTTTATATTGGGAAATAAGAAGGTATTATACGATGAAATAAATTGCTTATGTATTAGTATATGGAGTTATATTTAATAAATATCTTGATGGCATGCTCTTAAGATGTGTGGATACTAACCAGGTTGATAAACTTTTAGATCAGTTCCATGTTGGGCTTAGAGGGGCCCACTTCACAACTAGGACTACAACAAAAAGGATAATGAGAACATGATACTTTTGGCCAATATTGTTCAAGGACACCTTCACTATGAAATAAATACTAGTTACCTTGCCTTTGAAACCCATCCATGTGGAGCAACCTTTCATGTAGTGGGTCCTAGATTTCATAGGCATGAAATACCTTCCATCTAGTGCATGACACAAGTGGGTCTTGAATTATATAGATAATTTCTCTAGGTGGGTAGAAGTAGTATCCCTTAAGTAGGCAAATGAAAACTTAGTCTTGGAGTTATATGCCAATATAGTGACTAGATATGGGGTCCCCTCCACCATCATATCATACAATGCATTAGCTTTCAATGGTGAAAGGGTAAGTGAATGGGATATTAATTATGGAATTTATGTCATCACTTCCTAAAAATAATATACTTAGGATAATGGAATTGTAAAATCCACCAATAAGAACCTAATCATAATCATAAAGAGAATTATGGAAGAAAACTAGAGGGAGTGGCATACCAAACTAAGGATAACCTTGTGGAAAGATAGGATCACTCTCAAGACAAATAATTATTAGTATTCATACCTTCTTGTCTATGTCAAAGATTCAAGGTTACCCATATCACATAAGCTACCGCCCTTGAAAAATAAACATCAGTTTGAGCTAATGGAGACTAATGCCATGGAAGTAAGGATGAATGAGCTAAGAGAGTTATAAGAGACAAGAAATGATGCTATGCATGTCATATGATACCATAAAGATCAAGTTAATAGGCTATCTGACAAGATATATGCTTCAAGTACCCTCAAATAAGGTGATATTTGGCTTAAGTGAGAAACAAACCAAGCTAAATTAATTAAGCACTCAACATTTGATAGCTTATGGAGTGGACCTTACACTATCACTAGCTAAAAGGAACACAATGCATTCTAGTTTTCAATGTTGAATAGTGAGGAACTCCATATCCATATTAATGGGGTGTTACTTATGTACTATTATTGAGAAGCATATATTGTCCTTATACATAGTAGTTTAGGTCTTCTTTATTTTGAGTGAAATTGCACAAGCACTTTATTAGTTATTTGTTTTGTTGTCTTGTTGCTTTCTTAGGTTTTTGGGTGTTGGTGTTATTTTGTATCTTTGTTTTGTGTTTTTTGAGGATGTTACAGTCCCTAAATATTTCAAGGTGTTATGTCTAATTGTTAGTCTAGTCAGAGAGGTCTGTCAAGTTGAGTCATAACTGTCATACATAGACTAGCTAGTTCTCTTAACCAGTAAGCAGTTCAACCCTTCAAAGTCACCAATTATGTTGATATCTTGATGCCCTTGGGATTAGAAAGGGTCAAATTATGATACAAAACACATAAAATTGTCCTTGGCCATCTTCATCAGTCCTTGAGATGAATTGAAAATCTAGGAAAGGTTCAATTGTCCTTAGGATTAGAGGCAACATGTTCAAGTAGTGAGTCATGTCAAAAGTGACATGGTGGCCCCAATTTAACATTATTTGAATTTATTTAAAGGCATAATTTTGTGCTAAAATCATGCATGATAAGGTGATGTATGATAATATAGTCCATGGCTAGTCATATGTCCATTTGAATATTCTAAGAACCTACAAAATAGGGTAGAATTCATGAGATTAGGGGTTAGAATGAGGAAGGATGGTAACCCTTGTTTAAATATCTATCATACTTTAAGGTTCTTTAGTAGATGTTAAGGTATTTTTATTCATTTTATTTCTAATTTTAAATCATGCATATTTTGCTTTCTAGGTTGTCTAAACCATGAGAATAGTATATTTATGAACCCCTAAGACATCGTTAAGTCATGATTAAGGGTTAAATGTCTTTAAAAGGGTCTTATTGAAATCATAATGTCATTTTGAGATATTTTTATATGTGAAAGGAGGTCATTTTAAAATTCAAACACCTTTTATTCACTAGAAAAGGGACTACACATGTGAAGAAATGACCTTTTCAGCTTCCATCCATCCATCCTCTCTATTTGAAAGCATATTTGATTCCTCATTTCCATCCCCAAGCCCTCCAATGGACTTTATAGATATAAAAAGAGGTCAAACATTTTATGGGGATATTTTTTAGGCATCTTTGAGAAGAATCAATATCTCAAGTGTGTAGAAAAGGGAAAAAAGTGAAGTGAAACCTCTATTGAGCTCTTGGTGAGCTCATAAGGGCCAAATTGAGTCGGATGGTATGGTCCATACAAGGGGAGTTAGAGTCCAAGATATTATCTAGAGGTAGGGTCCCTAGAGGGATTATAATCAGTGGCATTGGTTTATAGGTCAAGGCCTTGGGATTTATGAATAATCACTAAGACTCTTAGGTGGTGTTAAGCCCTTTGCAAACCCCATAAGCTCAGTTACATGTAGATTTATGAATATTTTGAGCTCATTGTGATAATTTGAGCATGGATAAAGCTATATTAAGTGTATTAGACCCATCTGCATATGTTTTCTTGGCACTTGCAAGGTTAGATCAACACCCAACCTCCTTTAGTTGGTAAATTTCAAGTCATGGGAAATTTTCCCATGTTTTTTTATGAAATAATATATCATAAGGATGATCAGTAAAAAGTTTCCATTCTTTCCCCATGCTCCTCACATAATTAACTTAGTCACCATTTGGGAATAACAGATCTCCTGCAAGCTCTTCAATGCTCACAATGTGAAGGAAAGAGAAAGGATCCAAGCATGACCTACTTATTCTGATGGAAATCCATCTTTAGGATGAGAGTATATGAATGGTGTCTTCTTCAAGTTCAAAGGGTGGTTTAATATTGTGGAGGAACTCATTTTTAATAGAAACAAGTTTCTACATGGCCCTCAAGACCATCACACACATACTAGCTCTAAAAGATTCCATTGGATTTTTAGCATGTTTTAAGGTTTTTGTGAACTCATAGGTTTTACTTTCTCCAACAAAATTCCTAATTTAATTCACCAAATGAATTTTCCTTATTGAGTAATTAGATGGATATGTTTAAGGTATTAATAGGTAGTCTTAAGTGGGGAGTATTAGTCCACATGAGCTCTCCTGAAGACATATACTATATAATGACTTCATAAATACATTTTCACCTTATAATGGGTTTTGGAATTTAGGTTTAGAACTTCAAAAGGATTGTGTAATGCACCTACAAGTTTAAGTCTTGATGAATAAGCCTATGTGTAAAAGTGAGACCAAATTTTTTTATAATGTCATGAAATTCCAATGAAACTATCAGGGAAGAATCCCAATCAAGTGTGGACACTCTTAAGGGGCTAATGACATAGTTTAGAAGGTCAAGTTTAGGCCAAACTCTAAAGAGCTCTCCCAAATCACCATCTATAGTTTAGCATAGGTAGATGAAAGAAAGGGATATATAATTGTGAATATGAATATCTTGGGGGAGGTTATTGAGTTTCAAATTAGTCCAACTAGGTCCCCTCTTTTTCCTAGAGAACCTTTATCTTACTATTTGACTTATAGGAAGGTTCTAATTGTAGTTAAGTGCTCCCAATCACCACCTACAGAGTTGTAGTCAGGTTGTCTCTAACCTTTAGAGTTTAATTACTTATATACATTGAGGTTAAGGCTCAAAAAATTTAAAAAAGTATAGAGGTTGTTGAAAAACAAATTAATATGAAGGAATTACTTAAACAAGCTAACTCAAGGCCCTATAACTCTACACTCACAATTGTCTTAATGCATACAAGTCTACCTAGTTAGTTGGAGTACTTAGTTGGTTTGAATGATGAAAGTAAAAAACTATGTGAAAGTGACCCCATGGTATTGTATGGCATATGTACAATCTTCAAGACCTTTGAAGGCAAATTCAATTTTAAGAGATTTGTGTAGGCCTCACTGAGCATTCATAACACACATGCTTGTGTGTATGGCTATGGAGGTGTTTGATTATAGAGTATACGAGAGACCCCATTTCAATAAGTGATGAAAAGTATTAATAACACACTCCATGAGATATATAACCACATCTATAATGAGGAAAAGATAAAAATAGACCACTTAGGTCTTTGGCATCAACTTATCTGAGCACCTAGTATGGGCCAAAGATGGTCATGGTAGACTTAGAGGGGAAGAATGATAGAGGTAAGGTTTTAATCAATTATGAGGATATGTAAAATTTAAATTAAATAGAAAAATATGATAATAAATTATTAAAGTAATCACAAGCATAAAAAGGTAGTATAATGTCTAGGAACTTAATTTAGGTCTATAAGGCCCTAAACCCTACTTAAACCCTCAGATCCACAACTTCATTATTTTGATATGAAAAGATTATAAATAATATGTAAGACCATAAAATGATATATGATGATGGTATAGGTCGTGATAAATGTGTTTGAATCAAGATAATATAGGGGAAATAACAATTTAGCTTAATAACCCTCCTCGAACTCCATCACCCCAATCTGCCAATATAAGCTACTAGTTTAAATTATCATATCTTACATGAAAAGATGCATGGGACCCATTTCACTTAAGTGAAGTTATGGACCCCTATTAAATTTCCATCCATGGTGGAGAGAGTTGTTTTCAAGGGGGAAACTCTATGAATAATCATTAAGATTGTAAGCATGCCTATAATTCTTAGTTAAAACCTAAAGGCTACCAACATTTGCTTAGAACTCACTGTAAAAGGTGAATGGGACCAAAATATACTATGGATATTTGATAGGGTCTATGTACTCAAAATTCATGGACTTAATTTTTTATTCTAAGGCCTATGATTTATGAACCATCTTTAAGATGGTAGGCCACTCTAAACCTTCCTAAAATCTCATGCAGAACTTGTTAGACAAGAAACTCTTACTAACAATTCAAATGACCTTAATACACCATGAAAGAATCATGAAGACACCTACATGTCATATGTGCTCTCTTTTCACCATAAATTTAGCACATGTTGGAAAAATGTGCAATAAAATGGCTTATAAGGCCTAGTTTTGAGACTATTTACATGTTTCTAGAGCATATTTGATCTCCTACGTGAATTGATAGGATTCTTTGGCCTCTAAAAAGGTGGGATGGTATTAAAAAAATCACATTTAAACCCATATATTAGTAAAAGTAAACCTAATTAATACACTTAAACTCAACCAAGGAGATAACCTTCATTTACATTAAGAAGGGGGTGTTTCAGTCCTATTCCCATAGTGATGAAACTCTTAAAGGTAGAAACATTATTATACTGAATTTTCTAGGATACTAACAATCTTAGCACATATTTGAAAGATTCCTAAGCCTCAAATTCATCGCTCACTAAGAGGATAAACACATTAATGGGTTATGAATGGATTCAAGGATGATAATTAGGATAATAATGGACATGTTCAAGCAAGTAACTACCTCTAATAATGGGTGAATGACCTCTCATTGCATGTCAAGGAGGGATGGATTAGTTTAAAGGTGTATGACATCTTCATGGTGTTAACTATGACCAAAAATAGTCTATCCACCATAATTTTATTCCCAAAGACTCATTGAAGACCATTTTACAACAAAGGCAATGCATGGGAGAAGTCATGGAGTTGTTACTAACCCTCAATCATGTTTGTAACTGATTTTTGAATGAATTACAGCCTTTGATCCACACTTTTACACCACATTATCCTTCACTTCCCTTCTCATATTATATAAATTTGGATTCAAAATCCATTGTATACATCTATCTATTGGGTATGTGAAAGTGCTACCCATTTGTATTAGTAACCTTAAGATAATATAAGATTGACTCAACCTCTTTTATGTTAGTATTCAAGTTTTTTAGTGCTAGTTATATTTGTACAAGTGTTTGATTCTTATCCCTTCATAGGTTATTGTCTTCATCTACGTAATAGGGGATTGTCTTATATATGTTACATGGTGTGTGAAGGTGTTAGTGATTGTACTTTTAGTGAAAACCAACCTATAATGTATTGAATCATGTCTCTCATTCATCATCCTTAGATCATAATCATGTATTACAACCTCCATGTGAAATAGTGATGTGTAGGGGTTTTATGGAGAGAGTGTGTGTTAGCAATCAATCTTGCTCTATCTATAAGTGTTGTTTAGGATTAAGTAGAGGAGATAGACATATTGGTGCACCACCTCCCATGGCTCTGGTTTGTTTCATACATTCTTATATCACTTTTAATTTTCAATCAAGTAGGTTTATGAGGTTGATTTTATATGATGCATCAAGGGAGCTATCCATAAAACTAGAGATTCACCTCACCTAATAGGCTAGCCACACCTAGAGGTGATTCTATTATATCCTCTAGATGACACAAGTCTGAAACATCTTTACGTCAAGGGTGCAATCTAGACTGATAACACATATACAATAATTCCTTCATTTTCATCACCAAATCTAAAAAAGGATTTTATAAATAGGGGACCATTATATCAACTCTCACGTGAAATTTTACTTTCATAAAAAATAATCTAAAGAGAAGCTTCATTTCTTGTAGTTTATTCATTTTAAATTGAAATATTCTTTTCTATTATATTCCTTGTCATCCATGTGATTATTTGGATTTCTATCTTAAATTTTGTAAGAGTTCATATTAGGATCAATAATAATATTCAAATGTTGATTTTGGTGTGTCAATTATTTAGTCAAGTTATTATTTGCTTCATCTATATGATTTTGATTGTTATAATTGATATTATTAATATTATACTTCAAAGTTATTAAAGAATTTATTAAATGCCCTATATTTTATAATAATTAGAAAATGTATTTGTGTGTAGACACCTAATTTTGGAATATAGTTTTTTATTGAAGTATTTTTTAGTGTTATTTTGTGAATAAGGATTGTTGATTTGAATTAATGTCTCATTAATTTAAATTATTGTTGGCTTCATTTGTTTGAATTTGATTTTTATAAATGACACCTAGAATATTATGCTTCAAAGGTATGAAATGATTTTTTGAATGTCATTGGATTTTATGATAGTCAAAAAATGGATTTGTGTGTAGACATCTAATCTTAGTATAATGCTTATTATTGAAAAGTTTTTAAGTATTGTTTTTACATATAGATCATTGGTTATAATTAGGGTATTGTTGGTGCTTTTATATGTGTTATTCACCCCATAATTTTTCTCCATGTGGTCCCCTATTTTTATATTTACTGTGTTTTCTCTCCCATAATTGTTTGGTTTGTGTTTGCATGCCTCATCTATGCTTGTCCTCTTTGTCCCCTAGCCTTGTTTTTGTTGGGTTGGAATCAATGGCCTTTTCATTATGTCCATTTTGGTTTTGTTGGAATTTTTTACTTCCTTCACCTCTTTTTTGATATTTAGGCTTATGATTTTAATTTATTTTATTTTTTATAGGTTGTCTTGTATGCCAATAGGTCCCTATTTCAAACTTCACACACACACACACACACACACACACACACACAGAGAGAGAGAGAGAGAGAGAGAGAGAGAGAGAGAGAGAGAGAGAGAGAGAGAGAGAGAGAGAGAGAGAGAGAGAGAGAGAGAGAGAGATGCAATTAATATGTTATGGATGAGATAATTGATGAAAATATGTTAGGGTAATAAGTGTATGGATTTGGCTGATTAGGTTGAGGTGAAAGGAATAGGTTTTTGACTACAGGTGGTAAAGAGTGCTCATGTTGATACTAGAAGATTTATCTTGCCTCGTGTTTTTCATTAAGAGTGTAAAATTGAGAAGAAATATAATTTCTAGAAACTTCATTGTGAGTGAGGACAAAATATCAAAACATGAAGGGTATAGTTTATATTAAGTGTTGTCTAAAACCGTAAAGGACTATTTACATATCAAGTGATGACATTGACTAAGTGATGACATATCCCATACTTAGTCCATCTATGAATACTAATGGTACTCTTACAATAATATAGAGTGATTAAAAGTAAATTACAATGATTTATGTTGTGTGCAGTAATTTATGCTAAGAGTAGTGATTTATATTATGAGAAATGACTTATTACAAGTATAGAGTCATTTACCAATACAATATAAAAATTATTGAACACGTTTTATTATACCATATAGGATTCATTGGAGGTTATAAGGTTACAAATTTATCATAGGTATTAATTATTTAAGTTTAAAAAATGATAATTGATAATGCATTAACTTATTCCATATTATAAAAGATTTATTAATAGTTTATTATGTAACATTCGTTAAATATAATAAGGCATCACTAGTTCAATATAGCTTAGTTGGTGGAATGATTATGATTAATACCCAAATTGACTCAATGATAGAATGATATAATATCTGAACAAATAATTGATTCATGGATAATGGTGTATGAGAATTAATGTATGTGTTTTATAGTAGCATTGCCATAGTGAGCAGATAAAATGGTTTGGAAAAACATTTAACATTAAATTCATAGGAAGCAGGTCATCAACAAAGAGCAAGCCACATAAGGAGACCCATATAATCAATATAGATAACAATTATATTTTTTTAAAAATGAGAAATGCCAATATAAGTGGACGTCTTCCTTCCTCTTTAAAATGAGACTATTAAATTCTAGAATAAGATTGAGGATTATTAAAAAAGGGCCTTTAAAGTATAATATTTAGTGTAAATTTAAAACAAGGGCAAGTTTTTGAATAATAAAAAAATGTGTATATGATTAATTACATTTTGGTCATTTTACATATGGACTAGAACAATAGCTGATTATGTATATAAAATTTAATAGTGGTAAAGTATTGTTGTATATTTTCTTATATCAAGAAGCTTTCAACTTATATATTTATGAACTTATATATAAGTCTCATTTTTGATTAGGTAGGTTAGCTTGATTATAAAATATAGTCAACATTAACAATAATTAATTCTTGAATAATCTCATGAAAACCACTTTGGGAATACTGATAACTGTAGAGTTATGTGTGGTTAATTTATCCTTCAAGGGTTTAATGAGGCATGGGATAAACAAGAGCACCCAATGTAGTCCTTATTTTAATGAGTTGTTTATCATATAATTTATGAATTAAAACTTGGGATGTGAATGTAACATTAAGCCAAGTTACAAAATGCTTAATAACATATATGTATGTATGTATGTATTTATGTATGTATGTATGTACACACACACATAGAGGGGTGTATTCTTACAATTATAATTATAAAAGTGGATTATAAACTAAGTTAAATAATTACATATAATAAATTTAGCGAATGTGTGCATTCAAACCCCTAAAACGTATATAAAATGGTATTTAAACTATCCCATGTTTTTTGAGTCTTGTTTTGATATATCTACACATAGATTTAAGTATGAAACTTAAGTACATAATGAAAATTATTGTATTAGGTCATAAGCCAAAGCTTGTAGCTAGAAGTATTATTTTATATAATCAGATGTCCATGAGAACAAAGCTATAACCATATTAAAACAATCTTCTAAAAAATAGAAGGAGAAGTTTATATGAATGTTATAATGGGTTTATGAGTTCTCTATTTATCTACAAATGATTAATTCATTGTTAGTTATATGTATTTAGTATTGAGTACTTATGTGTAGTACATGATTATGAAAGTGTTTGGTTACATCTAGCATATATTGGTGTGCATGTTTATAACTTTGTTATTTTGAATGCTAGTAAGTAGTTTAAACTTAGAGTATACCTAGGTGGTATAATCATATGGTTACTTGATTTTTATTATGCATGCGAGTCATTTGGTGTTTTAAATCATAAATTTGGTTGTGTATTTATGTAATTGTAGACTATGATAGTAATATATATGATAGAGTAATATAGTGTAAATGTATGTTAAACATGTATGGTAGATACTATAATTGATATGTTTAGACTCACACATGCATTTGATTGAATAAATGTGTGTGAATTGATTATTAATATGAATAGTATGTTTGTGATAGTTATTAGGACTTTATGTATACATGCCTGGAACTTTAAGAGTGTAACAAATGCTATAATAGTATATTATTGTGTTCTATGGGAACCATGACTTACTTAGATACATATATTTTCCTCAATGGAATATTTACCTCAATGGAATCTTATGTTTCCATGTATTTAAGACTACCTTGTATGACTATTTGTAGAAAACTAGTAGTTATGAATACTAGACTATGGTAATATGGGTTATCATAGGGTGTAGAATGTTTGAAAACTAATTGTGATAGTTAAAATGTGCATTTGAATGTAAATTTTATCCAAGTGGTATAAACTATAGTGATTATTTCTAGTATGGGATAGAAATTAAGGTATGATTCATTCATACATTTGATGGAATAAATGTATGTTTTTGGTTACTCTTATGTTTAGTATGTTACATGATGTGTCTACTAGTAGGATGTAATTTAAATTAATCTTGTAGTTGAATTGTATTTAACCAATCTAAATTTCTAATATGGAGTAAAGAATGATATGGACTTCACTGGCTTACAAGTATCACAATGATAGATGAAGGCAGTCTGATCAAGTGGTGTGTATGAATTTGATTTATTTATATATCATTATTATTTTTTATTCATAAAACTTTGGGAAAAAGTATGTTTAGTGAGACATTATCTTTTCATGATTATGATGTACATGCTTATGCAATATCTTGTTAAAGAATATATTTCTATGATGTACTGCATATTTAGTATAAATATCATATAGCACATGAGTACTTGTTTGTCTCTCTAGATTTTGTGTTGTCACTATCTACCCATTTTTGAAGGGAGGGTCATTTCCTGATGGGATTAGTGTGGTGCATAATTGGTCTATGGTTGGTCTATTAAATTTCTTAGATGATGCTCTCCTTCCCCACATTAGTATTACTTATCAATATGACACTTGAGATTTCCATGGAAACTTGAGTTCAAGAGCTATACTCCAAGGGAACCATGTATTTTATATGTACATTGTAATGTATTATACTTATCATTAAGTATTATCATGAAGAGTTGTAATTACCTAATACAATAATTGATAGTGGTGGCTATATATCTGTTTCAATTATAGTTGAGTCATTGTGATTACTTTCTATATTCACATTATTATGTGTTCTCTCATGATTTTAGAGATCAGTGATACATGATGTATTATTCTTGTTACTATTATAACACCTTGAGTATTTCTTATGGTATCTTTATTTTTTTGTGGTGTGTTCTATTTTTGGTAGATATGTTTAATTAAAAAAATCATGTATTTTTATGTCTAACCCAATGGGGTTGTTACATGTGGGTTGAAAAAACTACATGAAAAGGACTTGAGTGAAAAACCAGCTTGTTGGCCACTCAAGATTAAAGTATAAAAAAAAAAAAAAAAAAAAAAAAAAAAAAAAAAATTAAATAATATACCAAGGTGGAAAATCAACTTGTTAAACACTTACGCAAAAAATAATAAAAATAAAAGGTCATCTAATATAGGTAATTGTTAATTCCTAGTTTCTACATGTCCACTTTCAGTTGTTGCAAGTAAAATTCAAACCCAAAACATATAAACATATAACATCTACACTTACAACCTTTAGTGCTATATAGATCATACTTTCAACTTACTACATGCAACTCTACTTAGACCTACAACATCTATAGAAGTCCTTTGTTAGTTTGGATCCTCATTTCCATAGTAGATCTAGTATTTCTCATATCATATTATCTCAAAGGTGAAGTGACTTCATTTTTACTGGTATTTTTCCAAAATGGTTTTTATTTGCATAGTTATTAAAGTTCCTCAAAATCCACCTACAACCATTATTACCTCTCTCCTTTCAAATTTGACATCTCTACCATCAACATAAACCCTTTCATACTAATTTACTTATTTTTTAATTGCATGATATTTTCATTATGGGAATTCTATCATTTCATGATTATTTCAACATATAAGGGATCCAACAATTAAAGGGTTTGGAAATCAAACTAAACATTCCTAAAAAAATATTATGAGCATTAGTGCAACCACACAACCTCTCTTCAACACTTTTGGGACAAAATTTAGTAATGAAATTTCTCTCATGAGCTCTCACCTATAATATAGTTTTGAATTTCATCCAAACTATATCTCCCCATAGATGATCTCAAGAAAAGTACTATTAGCCATATGAAGTTAAAAATATTATTGTTCAAACCAATGTGATAGACTAGGTACTTATCTTAGGAATTTATAATAATGTATATTGTTCTTGTAATTTGTTTTGATATATCTATCAGCTATTATTATGATGGGATTATTTATAATTAATCCTTAAAAAATATAATTTCTCTAAATTTTGTTGCATTCTCTCTCATGTCATCTCAATACCATGTAATTTCATATTCCATCATCACATCCCCTAATAATTACTTTGGAATCAAATCTTTTTTATTCTACCTCATTGTTATGTGTACCCTAGTATCCCAACCACTCCACTTGAAGACAAGTGAAGCCTTTAATTTTATGGACACATGATCCCAATGATATAATTAAACTGATAAAAGGATGAAAATACATTATCACCTTGAAATAACTTCTCAAAAAAATGGCATTTTACTCTCGAAGGAAGGCATATGCTATTTTTGAACCAGTAAGAAGCTATGAGATTGACAACAATAATGAAGCAAAGAATGCATGAAAATTGGGGGGGAGATATATAATGAATGGAATCAAATGAACACATAGTATTTTAGACTAATACAAAAGTGGTGGCCTTTTATGAGAATGCAAGGTGGATGGTATTCATGGAGAGACTCACATGTTATGATTTGAACATATTTTAAGCTTTTTGCTAGACCCTATAGAATGAAAAAGCTAATTTCAAAGGACTAGAAAAAGTCCTAACAGGGGAATTAATATTTAAGGGAAATTTTTTACCTATTTTAGGAAGATGATGGATCAAAATACATGTCCTTGTTGATGTCAGGGAACAATTTTCTAGGCTAGGAGACCAACTATAATTTGATGCTCAAGGCACATGTAGGTTTCTTCCTCCTCCTTTTCACTAAGTGGCTATATTTTTCATCAAATAATTCACAAGGGAAGGTAGGTTATCTATATTTTATACCCACACTTGAATTTTTTGAGTCATATAATACATGCCCTTATATTAAACATTCCTAATTACTTTATATACTTTTTGATAAGAATGGGTTAGTAATTTCATAAAGGTCATCTTACAACACTTGCCCACCATTTTGAGTTACATAATATTTCAAAATGATTTTAACCTCCACTAGGCATAATATAATTTGTGAAGATTCTATGACAATGCCTCATCTTCCACCTCATATTTTTGCTCAGCCTAGATCACCAAGAACAACCCCACCTATAACATCTCCTCCACATTCTAAAAAAAAGAGGATCTTTTAAACCTAATCCAGAAGATCCAAGAGATGCTCCCATAAGTTGAGATCCACATGAGTAATAAAAAGAGGATATTCTTCCAAGTTTGTAATAATTGGAATTTAATTATAAGAGTAAATTTATAAAGAAGATTTGAGTTTTAACACATAAGGAATAGGGGAAGATACTAGGAAGGAAGCCACTTATGGAATTTTTATGTCTAAATAAAAAGAGATTGAATAAGAAATATAAGAATACATTGTTACAAGGAATTTCAAAAGGAGATGAAATAGAAGTTTATAGTAGTATAATAAAGGGAACACACCCCTACTCCTCCTAGACTATAAATAATTGACAATGATAATCTCTTGCTTACATATCAATAAATAGAGTTTTTGAAGATTACAATTTTGGGGTTTGAGGTAAGAAAAAGTTGACTGGATATAATAGTTCAAGGGGAAGTTGAGGAAGATGAATAATTAGTTAGAACACGAACTTATAGTAAAGATACAATAACTTTCATTGAGACATAGGAACCTATAGTAGATACAGAAGAACCTATAATAGTACCTACATTAACTACCTTTGAGGCAATAGCTTATGAGGAAAATTCAACCAATATACATGAGTTACATGTGGTCATAATCATTGAACCTATACCCTTTTTTGCATACATAGGTATGAATAAAAATCTTGACCTAACTAATGTAATTTATATTAAAATAAAATGGCATCATGACATTGTTGAAGCCCTTAAGTTGATTTAGTTTAAAATGTATAAAAGGAAGAAACATAAAATCCATATTTTGATACAAGAAATAACTAAATTGAATAAATAGATAGAGGAAAAGGCTGAAGAAATAAGGAAAATGTAGATAAGATTCTATGGTTTTTTGAACCCTTAAAGGTTTGTGAATGTCTATAACAATGTTATAATATATACTTCCCCTAGAGTATATGCTCTATAAATTCAATAAAAATGGATCAAATTTCATATTGGTAGATTGATTTCATGGGATCAATATTTTAGAGGATTTCATTTTTATTTTTGTAATGAATATCTTAATGGTACAGAAGCACATAATGACTTTTGTGTAAATTTTTATAGCATGAGTTGGAAGTGACCATTGAAAAATCATGGAAATGAAAAGTCTAGTTGGGAGATGTACATCTTAGGGCCTACTATACTTAACATATAAATAGGATAAGAAGAGGAAAATAAATGGTGAGAAATTATGTATCAAATATCTCTACCCCATTGAATCTCATATCAAAAAAAAAATTTCATATGAAAATCATTAAACAATGGGATAGTCTTATTGAAGACCCTGAGTTTAATGGTGTGCTTTGGTCTTATAGGTGAGAATTTATTAACCATCTAATTTATATTTCTAAAAATATTTGTAAGGAAGCCCTTATTTCTTTAAAAATAAGATGGGGATAACTAACACCACATTTTTAGTAAACAAAACCATACTCTGTTCATAATTTCACAACTAAAATGGAAAGATTTTCACAATTATAAATTGTTGAAATTTTGATTTAGTTGGATGGATAGAAATGAATATTAGGTTTCCAATCCTTTAGTCTCTTATCCCATACTAGATTAGAACATTACAAATTAGTGAATAAGAGGAAGACATAAAATGGGGATTCTTATAGTAAAATAGGGGATATATTCCACAATAACAAATTGGGGATTAAAATCCTTGTGACTTCAAAGCCATGTGTGTCAACTTCATGTATTATTACTTTTTTATATCCCCTCATGATTCACATTTTGTTTCGACAAGAAATATTCAACAATTTATGTTGGGGGGTGTGATGAGCCCCAAAAAAGGTATAAACATTTTATACTTTGTTCCTTTTGTTATAATTCCCATTCTAAAAGACTCATATACATGTGACACACACATACAATATACATACATATATATATATATACATATACATATACATGCACATATATATCTATATATATATATACATATATGTATATATGTGTATATATATATTCACACACACACACATACATACATACATACATACATACATGCATACATGCATACATATATATATATATATATATATATATATATATATATATCTGTGTGTGTGTGTGTGTGTGTGTGTGTGTGTATTCACACACATATAAATACTCACACACACACACATACATATATACACACATACATACATATACATACATACATACATACATACATATATATATATATATATATATATATATATATATATATCTGTGTGTGTGTGTGTGTGTGTGTGTGTGTGTGTACACACACACACACACACACACACACACACACACACACACACACACACAGACACACACACACACACACACACACACACACTTAAAATTAGATAGTTTGTGTTGATTTTAATCTTCTTTTCACTAAATTTCTAATCATTCATATTTTTCCCTAATCTTAATTCATCATTACTATTCATAATTACTATTAATGGTTTACTATTCACATCTTTATTAAGTTAATTAATCCAAATTAATAAACTAATCCTTTATTAATAATAAATTTCATAGATTTTGAATATTTATAATTTATATAAATCCATAGATCAAATTATCCTCACATTATGATATTATCCTCCAATTCATTCCACTCTCCAATTTTATAATCCCCTCCAATCCCACTATCCTCCATGTTCTATTTTCCTTCAATTTCATAATCCTCATATTTGTATTTCCCCCACACGTGTCTCATAATATTCCTTGACTGGATCCACATGTCTTCCATGATTTCAATTTAAAAATCAAGATCATCCTC
>JARHVA010006117.1:340000-422500 GCA_037957365.1 Torreya grandis | reverse complement strand
CATGCGAGTCTCCATGAATATCATCCACCTTGCATTCTCAAAAAAGGCAACCACCTTGTATTAGTCTAAAATACTATGTGTTTAGTTGATTCCATTCATTTTATATCTCACCCCAATTTTCATGTATTCTTTCCTTCATTATTTTTGTCAAATTTTTAGCTTCTTACTGGTTAAAAAATAGCATATGTCTTACTTCAAGAGTAAAATACCATTTTTTGGAGATTTTATTACAAGGTGATAATGGATTTTCATCATTTTATCAGTTTAATTATATCATTGGGATCATGTGTCCACAAAATTCAAGGCTTCACTTGTCTTGAAGTGGAGTGGTTGGGATAGTAGGGTACACACAACAATGAGGTGGAATAAAAATGATTTGAATCCAAAGTAATTATTATGGGATGTGATGATGGAATATGAAATTACATGGTATTGGGATGACATGAGAGAGAATGCAACAAAATTTACAAAAATTGGATTTTCTAAAGAGTAATCATAAATAATCATATCATAATAATAACTAATAGATATATCAAAACAAATTACAAGAATAATATACATTATTATAAATTCCTAAGATAAGTACTTGGTCTATCACATTGGTTTGAACAATAGTATTTGTAACTTCATATGGCTAATGGTACGTTTCTTGAGATCATCTATGAGGAGATATAATTTGGATGAAATTTAAAACTATATTATAGGTGAGAGCTCGTGATAGGAATCTCATTACTAATTTTTTTCCCAAAAGTGTTGAAGAGAGGTTGTGTGGTTGCACTAACTCTCATGATATATTTTTTTTAGGAATGTTTAGTTTGAATTCCCAATCCTTTAATTGTTGGATCCCTTATATGTTGAGCTAATCATGAAATGATAGAATTACCATAATGAAAATATCATGCAATTAAAAAATAAGAAAATTAGTATGAAAGGGTTTATGTTGATGTTAGAGATGTCAACTTTGAAAGGAGAGAGGTAGTAATGGTTCCAAGTGGATTTTGATTAACTGTAATAACTATGCAAATAAAAACCATCTTGGAAAAATAACAATAAAAATGAAGTCACTTCACCTTTTAGACAATATGAGATGAGAAATACTAGATCTACTATGGAAATGAGGATCTAAACTAACAAAGGACTCCTATAGATGTTGCAGGTCTAAGTAGAGTTTCTTGTAGTAAGTTGAAAGTATGATCTATATAGCACTAAAGGTTACAAGTGTAGATGTTATATGTTTATATGTTTTCGGTTTGAATTTTACTTGCAACAACTGAATGTGGACATGTAGAAACTAAGAATTAACAATTATCTATATTAGATGAACTCTTATTTTTATTATTATTTTCCCAGGTGTTCAACAAGTTTTGGTATATTATTTAAAATTATATTAATATTTTATTTTTATTTTTTACTTTAATATTGAGTGACCAACAAGCTAGTTTTTCACTCAAGTCCTTTTCATGCAGTTTTTCAGCCCACATACAACAACCCCACTGGGTTAGACATAAAAATATGTGACTTTTTTAATTAAACACATATACCAAAAATAGAATACACCACAAAAATATAAAGATCCCATAAGAAATAATCAAGATGTTATAATAGCAACAAGTATAATACATCATGCATCACTGATCTCTAAAATCATGAGAGAACATGTTATAATGTGAATATAGAAAGTTATCACAATGACAACTATAATTGAAAAAAATATATAGCCACCACTATCAATTATAGTATTAGGTAATTACAACTCTTCATGATAATATCTAATGATAAGTATAATAAAATACAATGTACATATAAAATACATGGTTCCCTTGGAGCATAGTTCCCAAACTCAAGGATCTATGGAAATCTCAAGTGTCATCTTGATAAGTAGTACTAATGTGGGGAATGAGAACATCATCTGAGCACTTTTCTACACCAACCACAGACCAATTATCCCCCACACTAATCCCATCATGAAATGATCCTCCCTTCACAAATGAGTAGATAGTGACAACACAAAAATCTAGAGAGACAAACAAGTACTCATGTGCTATATAATTTCTATACTAAACATGCAGTATATCATAGCAATATATTCTTTTACAAGATATTACACAAGCGTGTAAATCATAATCATGAAATGATAATGTCTCACTAAACATACTTTTTCCATATCATTCCCTACTCCATATTAGAAATGCAGATTGGTCAAATACAATTCAACCATAAGATTAATTTAAATTACATCCTACTAATAGACACATCATGCAACAAACTAAACATAAGAGTAATGAAAACATACATTTATTCCATCAAATGTATGAATGAATCTTACCTTAATTTCTATCCCATACTAGAAATAATCACTATAGTTTATACCACCTAGATAAAATTCACACTCAAATGGACATTTGAACTATCAAAATTAGTTTTCAAACATTCTACACCATATGATAACCCATATTACCATAGTCTAGTATTCATAGCTACTAGGTTTCTACAAAAAGTCATACAAGGTAATATTAAATACATAGAAACATAAGATTCCATTGAGGTAATTATATGTATCGAAGTAAGTCACAATTCCCATAGAACACAACAATATACTATCATAGCATTTGTTATAATTTTAAGGTTCCAAGCATGCATACATATAGTCCTAATAACTATCATAAACATACTATTAATGATAGTAAACAATACATACACATTTATTAATTCAAATGCATATGTGATTCCAAACATATCACTTATAGTATGTACCATACATGTTTAACATATATTTACACTGTATTACTCTATCATATCTCATACTATCATAGTATACAATTACATAAATACACATAACCAAATTTTTGATTTAAAACACCAAATGAATCAAATACATAATAATAATAAAGTAAGCATAGGATTATACCGCCCAAGTATACACTGAGTTTAAATTGCGTACCAGCATTCAAAATAACAAAGTTATAAACATGCATCATTATGCACCAATATATGCTAGATATAATCAAACACTTTCATAATCATGTACTGCACACAAGTAATCAACATTGAATACATATAACTAACAACCAATTAATCATTTGCAGAGAAATAAAGAACTCATAAACCCATTATAACATTCATATAAACATCTCCTATTTTTTATAAGATTATTTTACTATGGTTATAGCTTTGTTCTCATGGACATTTGATGATTATATAAAATAATACTAATAGCTACAAGCTTTGGATTATGACCTAATACAATCATTTTCATTATGTCCTTAAGTTTCATACTTAAATCTATGTGTAGATATATCAAAACAAGACTCAAGAAATATGGGATAGTTCAAATAGCATTTTATATACATTTTAGGGGTTTGAATACATGCATTCGCTAAATTTATTATACGTAATTATTTAAATTAGTTTATAATCCACTTTTAGAATTATAATTGTAAGAATAAACCCATGTGTGTGTGTGTACATACATACATACATACATACATACATACATACATACATATATGTTATTAAACATTTCATAACTTGGCTTAATGTTACATTCACATCCTGAGTTTTAATTCACAAATTATATGATAAACAACTCATTAAAATAAGGACTACATTGGGTGCTCTTTTTTATCCCATGTCTCATTAAACCCTTAAATAATAAATTAACCACACATAACTCCTACAATTAACAATATTCCCAAAGTTGTTTTCACGAGATTAGTCAATCATTAATTATTGTTAATGATGACTATATTTTAAAATCAAGCTAACCTGCCTAACAAAATTTGAGACTTATATATAACTCTATAAATATACAAGTTGAAAGATTATTGATATAAGAAAATATACAACAATACTTTACCACTATTAAATTTTATATACATAATCGGCTATTGTTCTAGTCCATATGTAAAATGACCAAAAATCTAATTAACCATATATACATATTTTTATTATTCAAGAGCTTACCCTTATTTTAAATTTACAATAAACATTATACTTTAAAGGCCCTTTTTTAATAATCCTCAAACTTCTTCTAGAATTTAATAGTCTCATTTCAAAGAGGAAGGAATATGCCCACTTATATTGACATTTCCCATTTTTAAAAAAAATATAATTATTATCTATAATGATTATATGGGTCTCCTTATGTGGCCTTCTCTCTGTTGATGACCTGCTTCCTATGAATTTAATGTTAAATGTTTTGCCAAACTATTTTATGTACTCACTATGGCAATGCTACGATAAAACACATACCTTTATACATACATTAATTCTCATCCACCATTATCCATGAATCAATTATTTACTCAGACATTATATCATTCCATCAGTGAGTTGATTTGGGTATTAATCATAATCATTTCACCAGATAAGCTATATTGAACCAATGATGCCTTTTTATAGTTAACAAATGCTACTTAATAATTTATTAATAAATCTTGTATAATATGGAATAAGTTAATGCATTATCAATTATTAGTTTTTAAACTTAAATAATTAATACCTATGATAAATAGCTGATTTTATAACCTCCAGTGACTCCTATATGGTATAATAAAACATGTTTAGTAATTCTTATATTTGATTTGTAAATGACTCTATACTTGTAATAAGTCATTTCTCATAATATAAATCACTACTCTCAGCATAAATTACTGCACACAACATAAATAATTGTAATTTACTTTGAATCACTATTTATTACTATAAGAGGGCCATTAGTATCCATAGATGGACTAAGTATGGGATATGTCATCACTTAATTAATGTCATTAATTTATATGTAAATAGTCCTTTACAGTTTTAGACAACACATAGTCAATATAAACTATACCCTTCATTTCTTGATATCAGATGTATTTAATTAAGTGACTGATAACTATAGCTATATAATTAATTAATAAATGCCATTATTTGCACAAATTTAATCTATTGTTATATTTGAAATTACATGTAAGTCATTTTATCAAAATCATGCTCAATATATTATAGTCAATATAATGGAACCAAAATAGGTAAGTCAATATATTATAATCATATTTAGTATAATCATAATATAATAGTTGGTTTATATAATTAGGTACATTCTATATTATATAATAAAATACACTATGTTATTTGAATATAACATTAAATGATGGTAATACATAGGGTACAATGACTCTTAGCATATATAAACTAGACAAGCATGTAAAATTAGACATGTTATTTAAAACTTCTTAACGTAATTTTCTAGCGATTTAACTAAATACCCAGTTAATTGATTAAAATACACACACATCAAGGGCAATATTTGGTAAATTAATTTTTTACCTACCTAGCAAATAGAGAAGAAAATCCTCTTGTTTGTGCTATTCCCTCTTCTTCAATTCTCCTTAAGCTCCCTTATTTTCCCTTTAACTCCAAACTCATGTCATGATCTCTCTTTTTAGAAATCCCTTCCTTAATAGAAGTGGTGTAGCCTTTTCAAGGCTTTAGATGTCTATTTTTGTCCCTTTTTAATGAAATTTATACTTTTAAATATATTTTAATGCTAAAATTCCATAATTTTATTAAATTAAATTAACATCTAAATATGCTATAGAAAATTCAAATGGAAATTTTAGAATTATAAATAATCTATATTTTAAATTTACTTTTTACAAAAATGTTCTTACTAGTATTAATGATAAAACATGCCAAACACATAAAATAATTCATTACAATATTTACCTATACTATTGAACCATAGAAAGTAACACTCCAAATAAAGTAATAAACATACCATAAGCAAACTATTTCTAATGTATTTATACCATGTGCTAACTACTGTGGTGTTTGTAGATTTTTTGTCAGCTCTCTGTCGACCTCTGACACCTCCATCTACATCATCCTCTTTGATGATGCTCTCCCTCTGACATGCTCTGATGGATGATTTATCCTACATCCACCTCAAAATACATAATTAATTAGATCATATAATATGATAAACATATAACATAAAATATAAAAACACATCAATATGATCAAAATGTAAATGTGTACACTATAATTAACTCATAGTAAAGAAATCATGTACCATAATATATATAAGTAATATTATACTATCCTATAATAGAATATATCTCAAGATTATTTAAAAATATTCAAATCTGAATTTGTTAGCTATATACATTTATGGATAATCTATCAAGTTTGCTTGTCGAAAAATTGGGATGTAACACCACAAGTTGGTTTTTTAACCTAAAGGTCCATATGTGATGCACTTACCCTAGTGAAATGGGATTGAAATGTCTTTTAAATACTTAAAAAATATTTTATTATGAAACAACATGTTCAAAGTGTTTATCTAGTATATAATTGATTCCCATGTCTATACAAGGCTAGTATTTAATCATGAGCTTTTGAATGAACTCCTCTTTGGAGAGAGCTTTATTGTATAACTTGAGACAATGTCCATTGATCATAAAAGATAATTTGACTAGATCAATTTTGCATATATTGACTACTTCATAATCAAACAACTTTTCTATTTCACAAAGACCTAATCATCTAGTTTGAAATTTACCTTTGTGATCATGATATTTGGAGTAAAAAATTAATGCCCAATCACTTGGATGGAACTTACTTATTGTGATGAACTTGTTATTAAATTTGAACATTTGATATTAGATTATTTATATGTCATGTAAAATATCTATTATTATCTCATCAAGATCGTTGAGTTGCATGACCCTTTGCTTCTATTTTTTTTTTATCAAATCCATGCCAAGTTCTAAGGTAGTCCTTAAAGTCTTGATTTCAAAATATATAACAATAGTTACCTTATTACCATACACCAAATCATAGGGTGTGAACCACATGGTTATATTCAATGTGCTCCTATAATCCCATAAAACCTTTTAAATACATTCTACTCAATCATGTTGGTGTATATTGAGTCTTTTTTGAGGATGTTCTATAACTTCTCATTAGTGACATCTACTTGGCCATTATATTGTGGGTGGTATGGAGTAGACTTATTTTGATCAAATTTATAATTACTTATAAGGACTATAATTGAATTGGAAATGAAATATGGAGCTTCATTAGAGACTCTCTATTGCATACATTCATATCCTATGAAAATTACCTCATTAAGCAATTTTTCTACCTTCTTATCCCATGCATGAATCAAATATTAATATTCTAACCATTTGATGAAGTAGTTTGTACATAGAAAAATGTAATCCTTACCTTGAGAAGGTGGGTTGATTGGGCCAAATAAATTAATTACACATTTTTAAAAGGGTTATAAGGCTAACTATGGATAAAGTGGAATCTCATTTGAATGTGTGGGTTTCCCCATATGTTGGCATTAGTCACATTCATGAGTATATGTGATATGATATATATAAATATAGGCCAATAATAACTAGTGGTAAGGATTTTTAAGTTTTACTCTTTGATGAAAAATGACCCCCATAGGGTTCATCATTACATTCTTAAAGGATATCAAACACTTATTTCTGTCACACATCTTATCATGATCATTGCAAGGACAATGTGGAAGGGGTATCTAAAAATCCATGAATATGGGAAACTTTTAATCATTAAATTATTTTTTTCCATAGGTAGAAAATGTGTTGGATTTTGGCTTGTAGCCAAAAATTTAGGAATATATGCAAACAAAAGAGTGTTAAAAGCCAAAGAAAAGATATTTTAGTTAGTAAAAGATTCATCTACTAATGGAATATGTTCATAAAATTGTAATCTAGAATTAAAATATGCATCTACATTATCTTTACTAGACCTATCTATAATGGTAATGTAAAACAATAATAGTTATTTGATTATCGTACTAGTTACTATTGGTTTATTCATTAATTATTTAATAACAACATGGTCAATATGAATAAAAATAAGATAGTCAGTAATGTAATGCTAGAATCTATTTATAAAGAACTCCTCTATGACTATGTAGTTCAAATCTACAATTTGTAGATTATTTTTGGTAAAATAGATAACATAGTTGAGTGACTATTATTTTTCCCAAATACTACCCCAATTTTTGTGTCAGATGCATTGATATGAATATGGAAGGGTAGATTCCAATCTAGACATTTCAACATGGTTGTTATCACAAGTAAGTATTCAAGAGTTTGAAAATCTTCCTAGTATGTATTAGTATATAAAGTATAGAAAGTAATTAATAATGTTTAATATAAGGCCATGTATTATATGAATCAAAGCATTCAAGTGATGGGTATATAATATAGATAATATACCTTACCTTATGAAGTATTTTATGAAAAATATAGCCACCTAGTGCTAAGGAGTAGGAAGAAACCTACATGTGCCTTGAACATCAAATTATAGTTGGTCTCCTAGCCTATAAAATTGTTTCCCTAAAATAAAAAAGGACGTGTATTTTGATCCATCATCCTCATAAAATAAGTAAAAAAATTTCCCCAAATATTAATTCCCCTATTAGAACTACTTCTAGTCCTTTTTTATTAGCTTTGTCATTCTATAGGGTTTTGGTAAAACCTTGCACTATGTTCAAATCATAGCATGTGAGTCTCTCCATGAATACCATCCACCTTGCATTCTCAAAAAAATACACCACCTCAGTATTAGTATACAATATTATGTGTTTATTTTATTATATTAAATGTATTTCTCCTCCCATTTTCTTATATTCTTTGCTTCATTACCATAGTCACTCTTGTAGTTTCTTTTTGGTTCAAAAATATCATATTCCTTCCTTAGGGAGTATAATTCCATTTTTTAGAGAGATTATATTACAAGGTGATGATAGATTTTCATCCTTATATCAATTTAATTATATCATTGGGATCATGTGTCCAGAAAAATAAAGGCTTTACTCATCTTCAAGTGTAGTGGTTGGGATAATAGGGTACACATAACCAATAAGTTGGAATAAAAATGATTTGAATCCAAAGTAATTATTAGGGGATGTGACATTGGAATATGATCTTACATGGTATTGGAATGAAATGGGAGATAATTCAAAAAAAATTGGAGAAAGTGAATTTCTTAAGAATTAATCATAAATAGTCACATCATAATAATAATAGATAGATATATCAAAACAAATTATAAGAATAATATACATTATTATAAATCCCTAAGATAAGTACCTGGTCCATCACATTTATTTAACCAATAGTATTTGCAAATTTAGATGGCTAATGGTAATTCATTTGAGATCATCTATGAGGAGATATAGTTTGGATGAAGTTCAAAATTGTATGATAGTTGAGAGCTCATGATAGAAATTTCATTATTGAATTTTATCCCAAAAGTGTTGAAGAGAGGTTGTGTGGTCGCACTAATGCTCATGATATTTTTTTTGTGGGAATGTTTAGTTTGATTTCCCAACCCTTAAATTTTTGGATACCTTATATGTTTATTAAATCATGAAATGATGCCCATAATTAAAATCTCTTCCTAGATAAATAAAAACAATGAAGCTATTATTTTTATAAAATCTTGAATGAACCTACAATAATATCCATCTCTTCCTATAAAACTTCATACATCTCATATTTTTGTGGTTTGGAATTTTTTTTATCACTTATATCATTGTAGGGTCTAATTCAATTCTCAAGTTTGAAATATTATGTCCCAATACAATTCTTTCTTAAATAAGAATTTAACGATTCTCATGGCTTAATGAAAAACTATTATCTTGGCAATGTTGGATAAATTTCTCCAATTTTGTGAGGGATTCATTGTAAGTTTTCCCATCAATTGTGTAGTCATCCATGTATATTTCAAAAAAATCATAAGATATATCAATAAAAAGTCTCAAGACTACCCTTTAAAAAGTGGGAGGACCATTGCATAGCCTGAATGGTAGGATCAATTAAGTATAAGTATCCCAACGGCATGTGAATGTTTTTTTAATCTTGGTTTTATGGGGTAATTGTTATCTGATTGTATCCAATGAATCCATCAAGGAAAGAGAAATACTCCTTTCTATAAATTATGTCAAGGTCTTGGTAAATGATTGAGAGAGTAAATTGGTCTTTTATTGTGGCAATGTTTAATTATTTGTAGTCAACATAGATACACCATTTTACATTCTTATTTAGAGCAATAAAAAGTGGATAAACCCTTTAGCTATCGAATATGGGGTATATGAAGTGTGCATCTAGGAATTTTTTAATTCAATTTTATTAATTTCTTGGACTACATGACCTACCCTTATTTAAGGTTATATAATGGGTTTGGACTCTTATTTGATTTATATGTGATGAGTGCAAAGATCCAGCTATATCCCCCACATATCATGATAGTCCCATGAAAATTTTAATTTATGATTTTGAAGCATGGTGATTAGTTGGGTTTATTGTATGGAATCCAAATTATTTTTTACATTGAGGTTTACTCTTGTTAGTGTATCCACTTATTTTGATAAGTCTATCATAGAGTCAATGTTTTCTAGAAGAGTACCAAGTCAAAAATTGTGTGGTAGAAGTTGATGAAAATTATTAATATCCTATTTTGTGTTTGAGGTGTATTATTAAATAAATGTATTAGAAATGGGATAATGTGTGCATGTAATAATTTTATTAGTATATTGGATCATTATGTACATGTTGTGTATGGTGTTGGAAGTGATTGTGTCTTCCTCTTATTCTTATAAGAAAGGGTTGTGTTCAATGGTGAGAAGGGTTTCTAAGGGAGAAAGATCACCATCCTCAACTTATACCCATGGATATGTCTCCCCATATGATGAAGGTTGGGTACGTAGATGTAAAACTTATTTCTTTATGTTGTTTCCATTGGAAATAAGCATGTTTTTAGGCATGCATCTAATGAATGCATCAACTATGGCCAATTGAGGTTTGCCTAAGATTAGAGGGTATCTACCTAAGTTTGCTTTGGGTTACAATATCATGAAATAAGAGGGATATTCCCATGAGTTTACTATTATATATAAATCCTCTGTAACTTTGTAGGGTTTTACATTTAAATATTCAACCATCCATAGAATAATTGGTGTCTCTTGGAGGCTTAAAATTTTAAGTTTTTTCATGGTTTATTTGGTTATGACATTAATGGTTAAACCTAGATAAATCAAATTATTTTAAATTAGGGCACAATTGATGTAAATATCAACAACTAGGTTACCTATATTAGATTATTTAATAGGGGTGATGTTTCCCAACATGATATCCAAAAGTTTTTCAATCATGTGGATAATCATGAGCTCATTTAATTTATAACTAGGTTTCTCAAGGAAAAGTTTTCAAACAACCTTGTTAAAAATTAAAATTTCATTAATTACTTGGAAAAAAGGAATTTTTACAAACACATTTTTTAGATGGCCTAAAAAATAAAACTTTGCTTTTGGTTCATATTTTTCAAATTAAGTCTCTCCAAAAAAGGAGGACTAGTTGGTGCCTCTTATTTAATGAATGTGCTAGGTTTAAGATCAATACTATTAGTGGATGGTTTTGGGTTAGTTTTTGTGTTATGGAACTCCTCAAGAGGCTTCATTATTATGTTTGGAGTGGTATTTGGGAGAGTAATTTTTGAATGAAGATGAAAATTATTAAATTCTAATGAATGAGGGGGTTAAGTTATCAAATCAGTATTATGTGTTTGCTAAACAGATTTATTGTTGGGATTGGGTGTAGGTTGGGAAAGTAATTATGAGGCTTTTGGTGGAGGTAGAGTGAGAGTGTTTAGAATTAATGATGGTTGTTTATATATTTGGGTTTGTCGAAGTTATTGAAATATAATGTCTTGGTTGAACCAAGGCTGATTTCTTTGCCATGGCTCCTACCATTGGTTAGAGGGTGGATTTCATTAAACATTCTATATTTTTTATTCTTATGACTATTTTTGATGTTGATTACAATTGTTTTGGGATTTAGGATTTTTTGAATGACAATTATGATTTTCAGATTATGGTTGGGATGGTTGATTATAGGAAGTATATATATGCTACTTAGGAGAAGTTATAAAATTATGAATTGAAATATGGATAAGGAAATGACACAACTAAAGTTTAAGGCCTTTGTGTCTATGATTTTCATTGGGAAACATTGAATATATTCTCTCCATCTCCTCCAAGGACATGAAGATCTAATGCATTAGGATTTTATTCCATTAGGTTGTCTACTTTGACATTATCAACATGACATTTGAAATCAATATTATTCTTATGGAAGTCTAGACAATACATAGTCAAGGCTTACTCTATCTCTTATTTCTTTCTCTATGTGTGAAATTTATCCAATTATGTAGTTAAATGGATGATGATGTCCTAATTCATGTCTTGTATTAAATTATTAACTTACATATTTTATAATCCATTGATGTACTTGGATGTTGATGGTGATGAAATTTGGTTGTTATGAGTTTTATTCAGCATTGATCTTGAGTAATTTTTGCATAAGAGAGTGACATCTTAAAATGTCAATTATGAGACATATCCACTATTCAATAGATCCAAAAATTCAATACATTCTTCCCTAATAAGTTTATGAAATACTAACTTCATAAATTCTCTGTCCATATTGGTTATCTTTAATTTTTGTAGACTAGACATGAATCTCTCCAAATAATCTTCAATTTTTCATCTTCATTTCATGACTTATGAAATATGTCATTCCTTATATTGTCCCTTAAGTTTTAGTAGTATTGATACTTTAACATGAATTTATCATTCATATATTGGAAAGTAGATATTACATCTTGCACCAAACACATAAACTATCTAAGGCTTGTGTCCATGAGAGTGTCTCAAAAGAGATTGATTTTTAACATCCTTATTGTAGTCATAACTATGACTTAGGACATCAAGCTCAAATAGAAATGTATTATTCATTTTAAGTTGGGAAAAGTGGATAGAAGGATGTTTTTTCATTAGTACATATCCTTAATTATTATTCATTGGAAAATCAATTTTTTTGGTCTCAAAGGCTTCTTTATGAGTATATTTTATGATGTGTTTGACTACTTTTAAACCAAATAGTAATGTTTCCCACTTTTCAAATCCTTTTGTCAACTTTCACACATGGTTCATAAAGAAAAGTGGTTATAAGTTTCTTAAAAAGAGATGAATTTATTATGACTAGGGGTGACAGAGTGGTAATTTTTTTATAAATTATTCAATGCATTTAATAAATATGTTTAATTTGACTGAGTTAGGTTTTAGCATGTTCTACAATTTTTTTGGGAGTTAGAAGTGCTTTGAGTTCTTTTTTAGATAAGAGTTTGGGTGAGGGTGGAGGGAGATGAATAATTGATTCCTATGTGTGGGGTGGCCAAATATTTAATATTTTAAATTATGTGAAGACATCCTTAATAGGGATATTATGATCCTCATTTCCTTCATTCTCAAATAATTATATTAATTCAGCTAAAAAATATTCTATTGTTGCTTATTTTATTTCTAATAGTTTGTGTAAATCAACCATAATTGTTTCTTTAGTTGCTAGAGGTGATATTTTTATTATTGTAATTGATGTCTCTACTATTTTAGGAAATAAATTCATTACTAACTGTGATGTATTTTTTGTTTTTTCCAATATATTATATTATTCTTCTGAACATAAACTCATTTTCCTGGGCAAAATTCTTCCCAAGTAGCTTCTTTCAAAGTGCATTAAACTACTTCCACTTTATTTTTGTGGGTTTTACCCTATCTTTCACAAGGTTAGTTCAAGGGGGAATTATTTGGGTTAATTAATCTATTTTTTAGGAATTTAAAATTAACTTTAGAAATCACTGAATTAAATTTTTAAGGAAAGAAAATTTATGCTAGAAAGCGAGAAATTTTACTCTAGAAAATGGGAAATTTTATTTCAGAAAGTGAGAATTTTTTCTTCTATGAAAAAGATAAATTTATCTCAACCCTTGGATATTATAATGGTTGACACTTTCCATGTTAATGATGACAAAATTACTAGAAAAATAAATTCTTGAATTAAACATGACACAATACAATCACTATGTAGAACCTAGCAAAATGTACTCTAGAGGGGTAGCCACTTGGTTTATTAAGAACGCTCGTTCATAAAAAAATTAGCCCGAGGTCCATATAATTTGGTAAGGTATTAACACTATATGTTCTCATTAGGGTCTTTGGGAGGTTAAGATACTATTGGTTGTGTATAAATAACACTCTCTATATAATTGGAAATAATAGAATGGAATATTTATTTTGGAATATTTTTATACTTAAATTGAAGATAATCAGTCAGCCACACATAGGAAATTTATATAATGAAATTAATTATGATATTCAAAAGACATAAACATACATAACTAGAATGTAAGTACATAACATGAATATAAGAGATCTAGTTAATGCATGGGATTGATATAATAATCCATCACAAGTGGGCCCTACTTGTTTTTACTTTTTCTTTAGGTTCCTTCCTTGATTAAAAATTATACATATTGAATCATTTTACTTGCATTGATAAAATTATATATCAATATAATTATTTCTATAGGAAAGTACAAAAGATTACAATAGCCCCTTGACTCAATATTATTCTATACTTATCTGATTTGAAATCCTGATCGCTTAAAAATATTTTATTAATATAAATAATGGAGGTGTTTATTATTTGAGAAAATATAAATAGTTAAAACTATAACATTTGATACAATGATATAAATTGGAAAAAAATGAGAAGGTGTTGAGATGGCTAAAACTACATGATCGTACAGTCCACAAATCAGAGCATTATCTAATGGCATCCTCATACAGTTACAAAAAATTCTCATCATATTTAATGTTTTATGGATACTATTAATTGAGTTTGAATATATTTATAATTGATACTTTCATTTCTTCTATGATCTAGGAAATGTTCACCTACAACCATTATTGTGGGTGTTTTGAACTAGTTACTATAGGTGTAATTTACTAGTTATTGTTAGTACTTCCTAGTTAATTTAGACAATATATGTTTCCAATGTCCATATAAATAATTTCTATGAGTGTGTCTAATATAATATATATGGGATACTTTGACATAACAAACAAATATATTTTCTCATTCCAATCAGCCATGAAAAAACTAAACCATTGTGAAACCAATGAATAATGTTAGAAAACATTGAAATATCATTTTAAAATTAAGATTAGATTTCAATATAAATATATATATCCCATATGTACATGATTATATATATATATATATATATATATAAGTATTTTATAATATAAAAAAAAAAAAAAAAAAAAAGGAACAAAGTAGGAAATGTTTAGACATCACATGGGGTCATTTATGGGGCTCATCATGAGGAATTAGGCATAGTTCGGCTAAATAACCCTATGGAATTGGTTGATTTTGTAAAATTGATTATTTATAGATAATTTCATACATTATAGAAATGAAAAATATTATGAGGCTAGTCCCAAGGAAGAGGAAAAGCAAGAGTGAAGGTTTAGACTTGGAGATCATTAAATTGGTGGGCTAAGATATGAGGGGGTCTAACTATTGGTGGTAGTTATACATGTTATTTATCATCAAGATAATTATTATGAATAATTGTAAGGTGTATAATTATATTATAATGGAAAAATTTAATTCTTATTTTAGAGCTAATTTCACTTTGTATGTTACTAGTTTAAACGAGTGATCTAACTCTATCTTTCTGTATAGAGGTATGGCTACTATGGAAATATCATCCAAGGGGAAAAGAAATCATGTTTTGAAATTTAAAATAATATATTTTCTCATGATTATTATTTTTAAGTATTTAATTTTAATTTTAATGTTTGGGATAAAAGTTTGGGCTTGTATGTGTCTTGACAAGGCTTTGTTTGATTCTATTTTTGGTGTTTTTGAGTAATGTTTTGCAAAGAAAGTAAAAATATACTAATTTATGAAAATAAAGCATTTAAAATAATGAAAAAAATATATGAAAATAATTTAAATTATTTAAAAAAAAAAAAAAAAAAAAAATTCAAGATTTATTAAGGATGGAAGTTCTAAAAACTGAAATATATAAGAATGATGCAAGTGTTGATTTTAGTTTTTTCTAGCTTGTTTGTAAACTTTTTATCTACTTGCACTAAGTGGAGTGCTTATTTTATTTTTTTGGATGAAAATAAGTGAAATATACCATTTAATTTATGTTTTTTAACATGCAAATATATAACTAAAATTTAAAACTAAGATTTGTTTTTTGTTATGCAAATTTCAGTTTTTCTTATAATCTAGTTTAATATGCAAGATAGATTGATGATTATAAACACATATAATTATTGTATGAATAAATGAATGATGTTATTTAATTATTATTTTTGTTATTTTTATGAGTTTTTTTTACATGAAAAATAAAAAAGCTAGATCTAGTATTCAAGTTTTGGTTTTTCTAGCTTTTGGGTGTGTATATATGTGCTTGTATGATGAATATGTGTTGGAGGAATTTTGAAAAATATAATAAGTTTATGTGGTTGAAAATAATGATAAATAAAATTAAATATACCTTATATTTTATTAAAAAAATACTTTAATTAAAGCTTTGATATGCAAAAACAAGTGATATAAATCAAAACTATTTTTTATGCAAAAGAAGAGAATTATTTATTTTATTTTATTTTATTTTACAATTTTATGAATATAAATATATATAATGAGTTTATATATATATATATATATATATATATATATATATATATATATATATATATATATATATATATAATAATAATAATAAAAAAATTAATTAATTAACCAAAAACACTCCAATATGATCAATGGTGAGACCAAGTGAAAATGAAAAAAATAGTTTTTGTGTGTATATGTGTTAGAATAAATTTACCATGGCAAGTTTGTTGTGTAAGTGAGGTTGTTAATATATAAAATAGCCTGCGTAGTTTTTAGGTTAGTATTTTAGTTGTTAAACTATGTTATTAAAATATTTATATTATGAAACTATTTTTGAATATAGAATATTATGGATCGTTATTTGGTTATATGATTGTCATGTTTTGTAAGTCTATTATGAGCATGTGTAAGCTTGTGTGTGTGTGTGTGTGTGTGTGTGTGTGTGTGTGTGTGTGTGTGTGTGTGTGTGTGTGTGTGTGTGTGTGTGTGTGTGTGTGTGTGTGTGTGTGTGTGTGTGTGTGTGTGTGTTTATGTCTTTCCAATACAAACTATGTAATCCAAATATATCCTATCAGATTTATGATCAAATTTGGTATCATAATGGATAATTTCTAGAGCCACAATCTGTAAATAATTATATTGTGAAAGTTATATTGCACTTACAAAGATTCTGGTGTGTTTTGACTGCTTTGAAGCTAAAAAAATTCAAGTTATCAAATAGGTTTTCCTTCACACCAAGATGTACACACTCCATATTAATTAAATTAAAGTTGTAGGAGATTATATGGTATATTTTTTAAAATTTAAAATTATTTTTTATAGTCTATGACCTAGTCCTATAGCCGTTTTGGCTCTTAGAATCCATTTAGTCAAATTTGGTCTAGTTTTGCTCTTTTAAGCCTAAAACAGATTGGTATTTTTCACTATTGGACCATACATGATCTTTTAAAAGATGAAATATTATATATAAAAATATTATTCCTGTATGAAACATCTAACCATAGGTCGTACACTAGCGTAGTAGGTCATACCATCTTTTGATAACCTGTAATTTGTTATTAGATAAAACAAACCTACAAAACAATTTGTGTCTATTTTGGTTCGTACAAAGTGAATTTTGTAGATTTAATTTTTGGATAATATTCCATACTCAATCCAACATACTAAAATAAAAATAGTATACATTTATATATCACTATAAAACCATTTAGGATCCTACAAGTTAAAGCAAATAATTTGAATAGAAGATTAACTAGCAGACTGGTTTTTTGAAAGTGTAAGCCATATGATCAAGATTTTTAAAATATAATTTTTGTATGGTATTGTTTATTCCATGATAGAAAACTCTAAAATATTAAATATACCCATTTATTGTGTTGTATAGTTAATTTGAAGCCACCAAGCTGATGTAGTCTTTTGTAGTAGAAATTGAGAAGGAGATTGATTTTTTGACATTGCAAACTATATGAACATGTTTTTTCAAAAATAATTCTTGAATGTGCTTATTTACCATTTTTAATTTCCTCCTAAATATTTTTTTACATGTTTAAATAGATCCATACATATATTTGACTATTTTTAAGTTGGCGTGTTGTTAAATCCTATTATGTGGAGTGCAATGAAGCAAATTATCTCAGTTTCTCCAACCAACTCAACACTCCATGGTGAATTACACTATAAAATATGTGATTTTCCCAATTTAAATATTATTTTTTTACTTTATAATATTTAAATGATCTTTTTATGAATTGGCAAGTTTGTTTTTGCTAAAACCTAGACAAGTTGGAGTCTAGAGATCAAATGCCCGAAAGCTTTTTTAGTCAAATTTGTACTTTGAATATATATATATATATATCACAATTTAAATATTATTTTTGTACTTTATAATATTTAAATGATCCTTATATGAATTGGTAAGTTTGTTTTTTGCTAAAACCTAGACAAATTGCAGTCTAGAGATCAAATGCCCGAAAGCTTTTTTAATCAAATTTGTACTTTGAATATATATATATATATATATATATATATATATCCTAATTTAAATATTAGTTTTGTACTTCATAATATTTAAATGATCCTTATAAGAATTGGTAAGTTTGCTTTTTGCTAAAACCTAGACAAGTTGGAGTCTAGAGATCAAATGCC
This sequence comes from Torreya grandis, assembly GCA_037957365.1. NCBI lineage: Eukaryota > Viridiplantae > Streptophyta > Pinopsida > Cupressales > Taxaceae > Torreya > Torreya grandis. Next base: position 403,787 of record JARHVA010006117.1, on the reverse strand, counting down.
CAAAAGCTTTTTTAGTAATTAGAAAATGAAATTCCATAATGAGATAAAAAAATTAATATTACTCCCTAATTTTTGATGTATATATATATATATATATATATATATATATATATATATATATATATAACTAGGGAGTAATATTAATTTTTTTATCTCCTTATGGAATTTCATTTTTTGATTTTTTTAATTGTAAATTTTAAGTGTTTGTAAAACTTTTATTATTTCCAAAAAATCAAATCAAATAAGTGAAAAAATAATATGACTATAAAAACTCATTCATTGTGTTCAATATCAATGACAGCTATGGTTCACATTTATAGGTAATGTCATCATGATTTGAACTAATGCCTTTATAGCCTAAAATAGTTACAAAAATGATGTATAGGCATTGACCCTTTAAATAGATAAGGAGTAATAAGGTTTAGCTATTTTCATAAACCATCCCTCCATTACCCATTTATTACTATTGATATACATAAATCCTAATAGTTATAAGTTCCATGTATATAGGGAAGTTACACCCATATATTCAAAATTCCTTCTAAGCAGCTGTTGATGATGGAATGAATATCTTTCACATATTGTCTATGTACCTAGTACCATTTTTATCTCACGTGTATTAGATTCTCTTTCACATACCAATAGGTATATTAAAAGGATGAGCTCTTCTAGTACTGATGGGTATAAAGGAAGGTGCACATATAGAGAGGTTTGGTATATCAATCTAGTAATAAATAAAAAGGGGAACCTTTTAGCATTATAAGGCACCAATACATATCAATTATATAGTTTGATTATATTTGCATACATGGATAGAAATATACCACATTTTCTTTTGTCAGACATAGATTCTTCGAGGTGACAACTATATCATGTGAAAAACTAAGGTTAAAACCCACTTGGAATTTGAGGACATATGGATAGTTTTTTTTATGGCACATGGACCTAACATGCTACTGATGTTAATCAACAACATAAATATGACAAATTAAATCAAAAGGCTAAGATCATAATCATGTTTAGAGCCTTATATGAGGTTCAACCTCATATCAAAATTACCACTAAATATCAAGATGCTTGGGATAAGTTTCAAATAGTCTTTGAGGTAAAGAATAAAAACCATATTCTTCATCTACAAAGCCAAAATGATAGTCCCAAGTTGAAACCCAAGGAAAAAGTTGAGGCCTTTCTTCATAGAGTTATAAACCTATGAGCTTCACTTGAAGCATTGGGTGAACCAATGAAAGATGACTCTTTGTTTCCTATTTTCCTCAGAGCTCTACCCCACACATATAAATTTTTTATGACCATGTTGAATGTCACAATTTAGAAACCATCATTTTCCTCCTTTGTTAACATGTTGTAATAGGAATAAGCCATGTAAAATATAGAGGAACCTAATGAAGAGCATGCACTTTCCTTCTCTCATAAAGGGAAGAAGCCTATGAGGACTTATAAATATAACCCTAAGTAGAACAATCAAAAAAACTAGTAGGGGAATAAATCTTGTTCACAAAAGGTTTATCTTATTTGTGGAAAGATGGGACATTACCTTAAACATTACTAGTATAATGGATTTACACAAGTCTCATACAATAAGAATCTCCATTCATATAATCCACCCTAGTCATCAAAACTTAAACCCCATTCCAAAAAGCATTACAAAAAAAAAACATGGAAATGTTGTTGAGGATGATCATTCTTTAGAAGATGATCACGTATTTACTAAACAAACACATAAAGAGCCTTGTTATTCAAAATATATCTGGTATGTTGACTCTAGTGCCACAAGAAAATTGATAGGATAGAAAGAATTTTTTTCCACTTTACACCAATCAGGATCTTAAGGTAATGTTTCTCTTGGTGATGACTCATCATACACTAGTTAGGGTAAATGTGATGTTTATATATAGTTTGGTAACTAAACTACCATGATCATAGATATCATGTATGTTTTAAGACTCAATAAGAACTTTTTGTCTATAAATTAACTTCTTGATCACAATCTTAAAGTTGTATTTGATCAAAACCATGGTGATATTTTTTCCTTATCAATAAACAATTTTGAGGCTCTAAAACTATTACACAAGCTTTGAATATAAGTAATATGTTTTAGCCTGATCTTATCTAGAATGACCATCATGCACTTGTTGTGAGGGGTAAAGATAAATAACAGTTATATAATAGAAGATATGGTCACTTCAGTTATGCGTATTTGATTTCATTAAGTAAAAACATGGTCAGAGGTCTTCCCATACTCAAACAATCTTTTGATATCTATTATAGTTACTTAGTTGGTAAACAATGAAAAGACCCTTTTAGAAAAAGTGAATATCAGTCTCCTTGTCCACTTGATCTGATGCACATCAATATATGTGGACCTATGAATTCTATCCTAAAAGGATATAAGTATTTTTAACTCTTTATTTATGATCATTCTTGCAAGATGTGAGTTTACTTTTTGGAGATTAAGGATCGGTCCTTCCAGGCCTTCAAAGAGTTTAATGCCTCTATTGAAAATGAATCTAGTCACAAAATGAAGTCCTTGTATTCAAATTATGGGGGGGATACACTAGATAAAATTTCATTTCATACCTTGCAAAGCATGAAATACGTCATCAATATACTGCACCTTATATACCAAAATAATATGGTGTTGTAGAAAGGTGTAACTATGTAATTGTAGATATGTTTTGAGTCATGGTTAAGGATGCACAACTTCCTCATTCATATTAGGTAGAAGGATATCTCACAACTATATGACTTCTAAACAGGTCTCCCACCAAAGTTCTTAATGGAATTACACCAATTGAAGCATGGACTAAGATGAATATGAAAGCCTCTCATATTTGAGTTTATAGTTTTAAGGCATACATGCATGTCCCAAAGAATAAAAGGAATAAAACTCAAGAATGTATATTTTTGGGATACAGTAACAAGTCAAAATCATGGTGGCTCATTGATCCAAAGACTATGAAGACACTTATCAATAGGGATGTAATGTTGGATGAGAAAGGTGAAATTAGTTCATCTTTCATACAGACATATGATATAGGCATAGACATATAAATTTTCTAGATGAAAATGGTGGTGATGGTCAGTCAGAAGCTCCACTACTACCAAATAGTACTTAATGTATCCTTAAATGGTATATGAGTACTATACAAGACGCAAAACTAGATCGACCTCCAAATACTTCATTCATAAGATCGAGGGATCATTGTATGTCTTGTATAGAGGTAAATTTGGACTTAATTAACATTATTGTATAAATATTTGACCCCTTTATAGTCCATGAATATCTAGAGTCCAAACCTTGGAAAGATGTCATGGATGTAGATTATCAATCTCTAATGAAGCATGACACATGGAAATTTGTTTATCTTCCACTAGGTAAGCAACTTATTGGATTCAAATGGGTATTTAAGACCAAATAAAATGTATATGGTACTATAGACAATCACAATGCAAGACTCATAGCAAACAGATATGAACATAAAGATGGTATAGACTATAAGAAGACTTTTGCTCCTACAACTAAGATCAAGTCAATCAAAATGATCTTTGTAATGGCTACATAATTTGAATGGAATGTTCATTACATGGATGTTAAAAGTGCCTTATTAAATGTATATCTATAGGAATAGGCCTACATGAATCAACTAGAAGGTTATGCCACACCAAGGTAAGAGTAGAAGGTGTGAAAACTAATAATAATAATAATAATATATATATGGTCTTAAATAGGATCCTACATCTTGATACATAAAAATTTATGAGCATCTTGTGAAGCATGGATTTTAGATGAATCCATATGATCCAAATATCTACCTCAAAAATAAATGGGGAAGATTGTTGTTGTTGTTGTTGTTATTATTATTATTATTATTATTATTATTATTATTATTATTATTATTATTATTATTATTATTATTATTATTATTATTATCATCAACAATCTAATCATCACCAACATCTTAGTGAAGATGATTAATGAAACAAAAAAGGATTTCAATTGATCATTTCACATGGAAAATCTAAGGCTATTTCACTACTATCTTAGATTGGAAGTATGGAAAAAATATCACTAAATATTCATGTCTCAAATGAAGTAAAATAATGCATTAATTGATAGGTTTCAGATGATGGATTGAAAAATAATGGCTACACTTATGGAGATAAATTTTCAACTATCTCACTCAGATCCATCACCACTAGTAGATGCCACTCTTTATCATCAGTTGATTTGGAGTCTCATCTATATCACATAATCACATACACTAGGCCAGATATCAACTATGTTATCACCTATCTTTATCAATTCATTAAGAGACAAAAGTAAGCCAATGGAAAGTAGATAAGTAGGTATTATGACCTATTTGAAGAATAATGGGTTATGTCCTAGCATAAAATAATAATGATAAGTTTTTCTTAACAATATACATAGACATAGATCATGCTAGATCAAGTGATGACATAAAATCTACTTCTAGTTTTGTATTATTTTTTGGATATTGTCAAATACCATGGGAAATTAATAAGAAAAAAATTATTTCTCATTATTATAATGAGTCATAATATCATGCTATAAGAGGAGCTATCTGTGAGGTGATATGGCTATATTGCATACTAGTAGGACTGGGAGTTCCATAAACTTAGCCAAAAATTTAAAAATCTAATAATTATGATGTTTATAATCTTGTTTTTAATTTAAGTTTTCATGAATTCACTAATAAAATTGAAAGTTCAAGTCCATTTTATATGTAGACATATTCAACAACATAATATACAGCTTCAGTATTTACCCAGTCAAGATTAGTGCGCAGATATTTTCACAAAGTCACTTGCACATGATAATTTTGAGGCATTTAGAATTTCTCTCTCTTATAGTCTTCAATCTATGATAAATTAAGGTAGGGGGGGGAGAGATGTTATAATATATTTACCATAAGAATTTTGTTATTTAAGTGAGGTTATTAATATACAAAACAACCCATGTATTTTTTAGGTTAGTATTGTTAGTTGTCAAACTAAGTAAAATAATTATATTATGAAACTATTCCATAATATATAATATTGTGAATAATTATTTGGTTATATGCTATTCCTATTTTGTAGGTCAATTATGAGCATATGTAGGCTTATATATATGGCTCTATAATATAAATTTTGTAATCTCAATAAATCCTATTAGATTTATGTTTCGAATATGATCATCAGGTATCTAGATCCTTTACTCAATATTAACCTTTGGAACTATCTATCAAAAGGATGTAAGAATAATAAAAGGAAGAAGGAAAAATTTATGAAAAAAAGACCAATTGTATTGTATTTGGATTGATTCATGAATAATAAAAAAGTGATTACCAATTCAGTGAATTCCAATCTACAAACTTATGGAGAATTATATGCATATATCTATATATTCATGCAAAACTTATCCAAAAAAAAATTAGGTATGTTATGGATTTGTAAAATTTGAAATATTAAATCTCTAGTAATATTTTCATATCTAGAAACCTAGAAAAATTGAGCTATTTATAAGGTAAAAAATGAGGTTACATGTGAAACTTAACTAAATATTAACTATGACCTTAATCAAGATATCTATATAAGGTTTGATAATAATAGGATTATGAGTGAGATTTTAAATATTGAACATTAACACCAAGTGATAAAAACAAAAAATACAACTAAAACCATGCACAAAACATGAAAATTGAAGTCTTGGATGCTAATTTTAAAAGTGTACATAGTGTGATGGAGTTGATAATTTATTCAAGTGGTAGAAACATAACCACTAGGGTGGTTCAAAAACAATGCCACTTTGGATTATGAAACCATAAATGGTAAAAAAAAACCATCATGATGTTTTTGTCTCCACCATGATGGTTTACAAAAGCACCATGGTGGTTTTATTTGCACCATAATAGTTTTGTTTCCACTATGATAGTTTCATCACCAAGTCAAACATATTAAATTTTGAAGAAAAAGACATAAAAAATGGTTTTATAAAATATTAATGACTAATAAAGGGGTAAAAACAATCAAAAGAGAGATAACCTAGTGTGAGCATATTTAGGTGGAGATCCTTGCATCATCATTGGATTTGTCACAAAATGTTGAACAATGTAAAATTTGGGTCTGTATATATTTTATCCTTGGGGAGATGTCTCGTAATGAATTTGAGAGGGATTTTTCATTATTATTGGCACACTAAAATTAAAATGAGGATTAGGAAACTCACACTTCTTATTTATGTGATGTAGTGAAGCCAACTAAGACTCCATTATGACATGTGAGTAAAAAATGAGAATCAAGTGTAGTTTAAAGAGTAAATGGAAAATATGTTAACATATAAAATTATACTTACCATGTATAAATGGATGAGGATACTATTTGAATCATCCTATCATGAGACTGAGCTTAGTGCAAAGTGATGTCGACCAACAAAACCAAAAACAACCTACCGTAAAATAATGCTATGTAAAGTAAAATGTTAAAATTATTAGAATTTGATATTTTTTGGTCAATTAGATGATTAATATGATTTAATATATGAGAAAAATTAAATTTTGAAGTAAAATTACCAAAAATGGAATGTTTTTAAAACATAATGGCCAGTAATATAACTTATTTATTTGAAAATTTATTAAAAATGGAAATCATTTATGCTATTTAAATCTATAAAATTTGATCTCTAGATTTGTTATGATGGAATCATGAAATAAATTAGTTATATTTATGAGTATGAGGAGATGATGACAAACATACCAATGATAGTAGGAATAGGTCCAACATCAATAAGTTCCACTCACTTTTTTGTTTTTCTGTGATATGAAACATTGCTTGAAAAACTTGCTTTAATTCGATAAAATTTGACTTAGAATGCATGGGTAGGCTTATGGGTAAGGGTAAGAGAGGTTATTGTTAATTTTTAATGTTTGGTCAGAATTTGTGTTGATTATGGAGGTTAGGGCATGGTCACGATTGATGGTTGGAACCATTGGTGTCAACATGAAACCATTTTTCTTTGTAGACTAGCATTTATGGTTCTAATTTGAGTAGTTACGTAAACTACCACATTAAATAAAAAATTTCCTTGCTAGTTAGATAACTTCCATAAACAACTACTAGTCTAAAACACTAGTGATTTCATTTCCTCTACCATGGTTTCACAACTTCCACCTTCATAAGGCATTAGTTTCACCATGAAGAAACATGGAAAAGTTTATATACTTTAATAAGGCTAGAAATTTGATTACACCTCTAAATTATATTTTTCAAGGAGAGTATAACCAATGGACCAGATCAAGGGAGTGAAAGTAGATTCTTAATATTTTGGGACTTTTGATGATTGATGAGTTTCCCACATTGGATAGAGAATACATACTCCTGATTATTCAAGTGTGGATTATTTCCCCATCAAGTATTTTCATATTTGACATGTTCATCTACTTGGATGTAGAATGGATTTTTTTTAGTACCCATAGGCCCCAAGAGGGTGTAATTTCACTCTTAAAAATGTATATAGGATACTAGGATTATCAAATATAGGTAGGGTTATGACCTTGTGAGAGGCCATATCTATAGGTGAGCCTATTAGTTAGGTACAATACTATAAGTTAATATAAATAATGGGGTCAGATTGGTATGGGTAGAGTGGGAATCAATATCTACCATTTGTAAGGTGATCATAGGTATCGTTGCATCTAGACTAGTGGGATAAAAGGGGACATATTAATTTCTCTACAATTGGGCACCTATAATCAGAGGGATGGAAGATATGATCTAAAAACTTTTCATGGGGATAAGAGCTATTATCATGGAACTACATGGATATTTATCAGATAATGAGGTTGCGAGCTCAATCTATTAGTCATCATACACTAATTTTGAGATTGGTGTAAGAGCACATTACTCCTTACTAGAGAGGAATGGTAATTTTATTTATGGGGGACATCAAAGCCTCTAGGTGGATAAGTATGGCACCATAAAGATAATTTCCATGCATGATGGGAAAACTGACATCAATAGATCTGGTACCTTTTGCATATTAGGGCATGATAGGGTAGTGGGTAGATGAGGTGGCCACTTTCACAAATTTTTATTGTGATAGGTAGATGATAGACAAGTGGATATATATATAGGCTCACCCCATGTAAAAGGTGCCCCAACATCTCATTATATAATTCATAGACAACCTACATGTCCCCTATAGTTCTTAAGTGGAACATTGAGATAAAATATGATAGATTGGGGAGGTTTGGGTGGCATCCCATCATACTTGGGAATCCTATCATAGTTATAATCAAGAGAGTAATGATATAAAGATTAGAAACATGATAAAAAATTGTAAAGGTTGTAGTAGCAATTTTAGTGTTGGTGGGAGGCAAGTGGTAAGTATAACCACCACCATAGTTAGACATTCAATTATAGAAACAAGTACAAGCTAAAAGGCTAGGAGATAGAGCATAGGGTGCTATGGGAGATAATTAGGCACATTTTAGAGTGGATCCATCATGAGAAGAGGATGTCATTGAGATGAGTTATGATGAGGACTCAGACTTGGGCTAGTAGGAGGGTGACTAAGGGAGAATAATGTGTTGTTTACTTTAGTCCTAAAATGCATTACTTTCAACTTTATTACTAAGTTATTATTTCTATTTTATATGATTGGAGATAAAATGTTTTTTTTTTAGATTATAGATTTAGCTACTTAGAGGAGGAGCATGATTAGAGTCACTTTTGTGAACTTTTTTCATGTGGGCATTAGTTTGAGCCAAAAATATGTTATGATGGATGTGGGTCTTTTTGCTAATATAAATAGGCACACATATGTTTTTTACATTACCTACCATCATTAGGGTGAGAGGATGTTATTATTATTCAAGATAATATAAAATAGGATGGAAAAACTCATAGGCACGCATGAGAAAGATATGTCATAGGAGCAGAAACCATAGCCCATGTCATTTATTGGCATCAAGACATTCTCATATGGTGACGAGCAGGATTTATAGACATTTACTCTTGGAGGTGGTTAGTATCCTCTAGGATGACCATAGGGTCACTATTATATCTATGTTTTTTATATTTTAGACACATTTTCCCTATAAATAAGTTATTTTACATGAGACATGATGTATACAAACTCGACATTTATTATATCTATAGATAAATTTTGTCTCATTTTGGTGAATTGAGATCGTGTAATGTTAATTTAATTTTCATTTTAATTTAAGTTTGTATGCTTTATATGATTATACATGTGATGAAATTCCATGTATCTATATTTTGGTAAATTTTATTGATATGTTTATATAATTGAGATGTGGAAGCATAATGTATGTCAACATAATGAAGTGGAATTTTTAAAAAAAATTACTAATGCACCAATAATTATTTTGTAGGTTATGATCCATTTATTTTTTTCAAACAATATATGGATTTCATCTTGATGTAGATGGATTAAAGGGGGATATGATTTATGTGAAATATTGAAAATGAAAAACTATACATTAAAATTTCACAAGGAATATGAGGTTGACCTAATACCTATGAACAAAGGGAAAATTGTACTTTCTTATTGAACCTATAAACACTAATTTTTTAGCTTCATCTAGAGGTGGATAACCTTGAAAAAATTAGTAACATAAATTAATTTTTCCTGTCTAACTAGACATCTGGATACATGGGCCCATCAATTAAAGCTAGACATATGTGATTAAGGGCATCTCTCCCCAATGCTAACCACAAACAAGTAATAAGATGTAAGGTTTACACACCAAGGATCACAGAAGGGGGAAAGATGTGGGATTTGATTTGATTTGAACAAGATTTAATTTTACATTAGTGTATTTATAAAAAAACAAATAAATCTCTTACCCCCAAATCTTTGACCCATGAAACTAGTAACATATAAGGGCCCACCATTGAAGACCAAGATAGCGAAGTAGGGTTACCTGGTATGAACATGTTATCACATTTAATTAGATGTAAATGTAAAAGGAGACTCTATGATGGACAAGATTATATACTAGGATATATATTGACATTTTCTAAGCTTACTAGAAAGTATGGAGGAATGAGGTACACTATGCTCATGAGAATTAAGATAGGAAACTATGTAATGTTAATTGTGGGATTTGTTTACAAAGAGAAATTGGGATGTATGTAAAATTAGATGGAATGATATGATTTATTTTTAAAGTTTTCATCACATAAACTCATATCCAAACAACCAATAAACAAAACATATGACATGCAAATCAACATAAATAATTTAAAACTTATTTATTATGTAAGGCGGTAAATTTAAACTAAAACTACTATATGAAGAAATGTTTGAGGTGTAAAGAGTCCATAGACTCACTAAATATTTTACCCTCTAAAGTGAACAATTGATAGGTTATATTATTAAATTCTTCACTCCCAATATAAGGGACCAACCAACTTGGATTAAAATTTTAACTCTTCACTCCCCATATAAGGGCCCAACCAGTTGGGATTAAAATTTTGATGTTCTCCATTTTTATTATATATTATATTGTAAAGTCTTAGGATAAGTTCCAATTATATGGGATACTCATAGACATATTTGTGATATTCATAGTATTGTTGATAACACATGAATAGATTTATTTTTACCATTGTGCTTGAACAAGGGAAATAAAAATATTTTGATAGTTAAATGAACAATTACCTATAGTATTATACCAACATATGGGAGAGATAATATCCCATATTAATAATTTTGGGTGCTCACTAGAACCAATGTTGATTTATACAGTGTCATGGGTAAAGTTGCAAATTCCTTGTGCAATTGCTAACATGGTAGGGTGAAGGAAAATGGTTTCTTTTATCTAATATAGCATATAGACTACAACTTTACCCTATGTGATAGGGTGTTAATTGATTATATTGAAGAGGTGGATCACTAGGATATTTTTTGGGATTATCCTCATGCCTCAAAAATTCCACCATGTTGACATAAAATAATTTCAATAATGGGTATTATAATTATTTATAAACTCCATGAAATAGAAATGACAAAATGTATGGGTAAGGTTGGAAATAAAATCATAATTTCCCATATGATTAGGATTTATGTCCCTCTCTAAATAATTTCAACAATGGGGAGAAATAGGTTCATACTCTCTTGTTTGAGTGGTGATATTCACATCTTATTTTGCTTTCAATTCTAAAAATTATATCAATCACGTTTTCTCCTAAGGTCCCAATTGGGTAGCCCCATTAGGCTTGGTTAAGCTAGAAGTAGAAACCTCATCATTATGGGTTTCAACCAATGGAGGCTTATTTGCTTAGTTAAAATTGGGTAGTTATATGTGTTACAATATTTATGGTAGGAAATGGGTTCAGGTATATGGAAAAACTAATGTTTTCAAGAACCAAAAGACTAGTTGGTTGAGATGGTGGGTTTGTGTTAGCATTCCATAGGAACATTATAAAAATGTTTTTTATTGATCTATAGGGATTATTTTTTTTTTAATTTTATGAAATCATGATCATTATGTCCAACTAATCTATGGAAAATATAATAGACATTAGGATTGTAATCCTTGGGCTTGTGGTTCTGGTGTTTTCTCCTAAATAATTGTGGGTTATTACCTTGATGAAAGTGTTAGTTCTAATATTGTAGGTAATAGTCAACATGTATAAATTAGTTTTGAGTTGGGTTTTAAAACTATGGGTTAAGGTGTGGAGGATAGTTAAAATAAAATGCATTAACTACTTGTGGAGGATTCTTATTCTTCATACCTATATTGTTATTTTGATCATGGGTTGAGATGGGTTGTTGTTCAAAATATTCAACCTATTATTTGATTTGTCACACCATCCATAATGTAATTTAAGTTTCTATTTATAACCTTGGGGAATCTATTGTTGGGATTATTCTAGATTGAATTTTGATAACCACCATTATTTAGATTGGGGGAACTATTTGCCCATTATCTCTATAAGTTATATGGTAAATATTGATGGTTCCTTAGTTAATTATTAGAGAAATTTGAAGAAGTTTTTCATAGGATTGGTAAGGGAAAATTTTAACACCCTCCCTTATTTCCTTATCAAGGAAGTGTTGCAAGAAATCACAGAGTTCTCTTAATTCCATATAAGATGTAGTGGTAGAAAAATATGAGACTTGTCACCATATCATGATGAAATGAGAAGAAGATTAATTAGGTGCCTAATTAATGTGTAATAATCCCATATGAAAATTTTGAGAATCTTGTTTATATCGAAGTGTTTTATAAACTTTTTCACGAGTTTTTAAAAGGAATTAATACACTCTTTGGTGAGGTAGTAATATTAGTCTAGGGCTATTACTTTGAGGGTTGTATGATTTCTTTGGTAAATAACACATCCAAAGATAAAATATCTCTAAAAAATGTTGTGTATGCCTTTAAAATAACATTAGGATCTCCCTCTCTTTTAAATATAGGGAGTTGAGGTAGGGAATGTAGTAAAAAAAATCTTTATATATTGTGATCAAGGGGATCCTTCAAATATTAGACTTAGGTCCCCATGGCACTAATTTACACCAAAATCATGGTGGGGTGAGATTAAAGAAGATGGTTTGATTAAGATGTGGATTAGAAATCACTAGAAGGTCAAGGTGAGTGTTGAAAATATGGAACATAGTAGGTCAAAAATTCATTATCTTACATAGTGGATTTAGGAAAATATTGACAATAAGGTGGAATAGGGTTAGAAGAAGAAATATTTGAAGCTTGTAAAGGATTAGTGTACATGGGTGGCACATAACATATATAAAATATATGTGGTAGTGTTTTGGGTTCTATGTTGATATGAAGAACATAAAAAAAGACACCTCTATTATATTTTTGAATAGGAAGTTGATAAAATGGAGTAATGTTAAACAATATAGGGTTGGAGACTCCATGAGTGATAATGTCCATAGTATTTTGGTTTAAAATTTAGTTAGTTTGAGTCAGGTTATGATGGGTGTTGTTGTTACCCCTTCATTTAACCAATTTATGTTGGTGTCATTTCTTACGAGGGTGAATATCCAAGGCTATCTACAATAAGGTATTTATTGGGTTTAACTAATAGTGTTGTTTGGGGGATTTTTGATGTTGTTCTAACCTAAGTGATATAAAAACTAAAAATGCAAGTGTAGTATATTCAAATAACACACTTTTGCATTTAAAAGATATTTCTATTTCCCAACTTTTCCTTTAATTTTTGCATAAAGAAATTAAAAATATAATTAAAATGAAGATCAGAATTTTAAAATAGCAGAGAAAAATTAGAAGAAATCACTAGCAAATTGATAACAGAGTTTGGCTTCAATAGCCTATGTCTCCAGGTCTATTTGAAGTGAGGACCATTTCCATTAATTTTGTGCAACAAATGGCTTCCAAAATAAATACAAGTCTTAAATTAACCTTCTCTGATCTCTGCTTGCATGTAATAATCTCTTAGACCTAAAAATAAATGCCCAAGGCTATACAATGCTTAAATGAGACTCTAACCTTCGAAATTCTTCACATAGTGGGCTTCCTGTTACCCCTTAAATGGAAATTTGCTCCTCTTATATCACTTCCAAGCCTGTGGCTCAAGTAGTCAAAGGCTTATCCTTTTGGGTAAGAGGTGCTAGGTTTAAGGCATTGACCTCCTTCTTGGGAACTTTAACACTTATCTTTATCCCACATTTGGGAGTTTGAAACTCTTTGTATGCTTTAAATAGTTTGGTCGGCTTCCTTAACAAATTTCGATGTCCCTTTTAAAGGAGACTAAGGTGCATGACTTAGCAAGATGCCTAACTTAGGCTTCTATTGGAGAATTGTGGGTAAACACATGGTCTTGGCGTGGCATGAGGAGTTGGCATGGCAGATTTAACTTGGTGGGTTGTGGCTATGCCACGTGTTGGTTTGAGAATGTTTATTACAAAGCTTTAAGTATATATCCCACATTGATGGGGTTTGAGTAAACTTTGTAACTTAAATACAATTTCACAAACAATAATATATGAATACTAGGAGGCTAAGGCAATCCTCCACAAGAGTGTGTCACCCTCACTGAGGGCCCCCAATGAGCAAATAGTGGGGCCCACGGATCCTCATATGACTGCCTATCAAAGACCAGAGGCTAAAAATAAACACCAAAACTATTTTTTTGTACAAATTCATATTTCCACATGTGAAATGATTATTGGACCACTTGGCATATTTGAACAATGCCACATCACTTTTTGACACATTATTTCCCTATTGTAAGAATACTTCAGCAAGCTATATCTCAAGCATCTGGACTCTATTTTGCATTCTGAAAGAAGCGTTAGAAAGCTCTTGATGAATTATTTGATTTGTAAATGATTTGACCAAAATTTGAAGGCTTTTAAAATGGAATGGTACATGGATCCACTGGATCACTCCTCCCCACTGGGAACTTTTGGACCTCTGAAAGTTGAAATTAACTGGTAATGAGGTGAGGGTATTTATCCCTCACCCTTCCAGCTTCCATCCATTTGGCCTTATTTGGGTGCATCCCTTTTAGACCAACACAAAGATATTCAACATCACCTCTTTGTGAAGTCCACACATTCCTATCAAGAATAGTATCTTCCTGTAATTCTATTAGATATTCAAGAGCAAAATCATCAATAGAAGGAATGGATACACTTTCATCATGATCAATAATCATTGGAGGCTTATACAATTTTAAATTTTCCACATTTACAACTGAATAAATGTGCAAGTAAGATGGTAAATCTAACTGGAAAGCATTTGTACCAATTTTTTTGTAATCTAAAAAGGACCATATCGGATTGGTTTTAACTTCTTACCTTCACCTATTAGTCTTTCCTTACTGATGTGAAGCCATACCATATCACCTACAAAAAATTGGTGATCAACATGATGTTTGTCATGTCTGGCTTTATACTTGGCTTGACTTTTCTCCAATTGAATACAAATAGCCTGATGTATGAGTTGTATTTGTTCAATGAACTTCTTAGCTTGAATGGCTTCTTTTGGTTCACCGACAACTGTATCCTATCCATAGCAAACATCTAGAGGAGATCTAGGCAAGTATCCATAACAAATGTCAAATGGAGATTTCATAGTAGAAGAATGAAGTACCCAGTTATATGCATATTGTATGTAACACAATTGTTCATCCCATAACTTTGGATGTTTATTGCTATATCTCCTAAGAAAATGTACCACAATGTGGTTCACAACCTTTATTTGACCATCGGTGTGTGGATGAAATGCAGTGCTCTTTTTTAATTTAGTGTCCATTAGTCCCCACAAAGTTGACCAAAACTCTCTAATAAATCTAGAATCCTGATAAAAAATAATTGAAGTAGGCAAACCAAAATGTATCCATACATGTTTAAATAATAAGTGTGTAGTGCCTTCCCCAGTAATTTGCTTAGTGTAAGGAATTAAAACACACATCTTGTTAAATCTATCCACAACCACATATAAATAGTCATGTTTTCTTTGTGTCATAGGCAAATCCCCCACAAAATCCATGGATATACTTTCCCATGGGCAAGTAGGAACATGCAAAGGAGTGTAAAGTCCTAGTTACCTATTACTAGGTTTGCTTATGGTACAAAGAGTACACCCCTTAATATATTTGGCAACATGTTCCTGCATATGGGGCCAGTAACAATACATTTTCAAATGTGCAACTATTTTAGCAACTCCAAAATGACTAGAAATAAGAGAAGTATGTGCTTCTCTAATCATGTGCACCCTCTCATTTTGAGCAATACAAAGTTTACCCAAATGATACAAAAGATCATTACGTACATGATAGTCCAATTTTTCTACTTGTCTACTACTCATCAAGTCTTTATAGACATCCTGAAAATCAAGATCATTAACATACTATTCTTTATAACTTTCATGAGACAAAGAACCATGTTGTAAAAGAATAGATACAACAACCATAGGAGGCCTAAATAGCATATTTGCAACCTTATTTTGAATACCTTTTTTATACTTAATCACAAGATAAAATTGTTGTAAGAAACCCATCCAATGAAAATGTCTAGACTATTGTAGTTTAGGTTGTGATTGAAGATACTGTAAGGGTTGATGATCTATATGTATTATTGTTTATTTTCCCATTAAGTAATGTTTCCATTTTTTAACACTTTGAACCAATGCATACAATTCCTTATCATAAGTTGGATATTTTCTTACTGCACTTGTGAAGGTTTTAGAATGATAGCAAACTGGTTTCTTACCTTGCATTAAAATAGCTCACATAACATACTCACTTGCATCCATCTTGATCTCAAATTGTTGTTGTATATTAGGAAGTGCCAAGACCGGAGAAGTACTTATCTTTTCTTTCAAAGTGTCAAAGGCTTTTTGATGTTTGCCTCCCCACTGAAAGACCTGCTTCACACTTGTCAAAGAATGCAAAGGTGATGCAATATATGAAAATTGAGCTATAAATTTTCTCAAAAATTGTACTGCACCAAGAAAAATTCTAACCTCAGTTGTATTAGTGGGTGTAGGCCAGTTAACAATGACTGCCACTTTTGTAGGATCAATTTTTAATTCACCATGTCCTACAATGTAACCCAAATATATCAAAGAGGTCTTGCCAAATTCACATTTTGACATTTTTAAATAAAGTTTTTCCCTTCATAATGCATCCATGACTTTCAATTTTGGATCACATGCTCTTCCCAAGACTTGATAAAAATCAATATATCATCCAAGTAAACTATAACAAAATCATCAAGGAACTATCTAAAAACATCATTCATCAATCTCATGAATGTAGCTAGGGCATTACACAACCCGAAAGGCATAACAAGCCATTCAAACAATCCATGTTTTGTTTTAAAGGTGGTTTTCCACACATCACCTTCATTAATTCTTACTTGATGATATCCACTTCTTAAATCTAGATTAGTAAAATAAATAACATGTTTTAATTGATCCAAAAAATCATCAATATGAGGAAGAGGGTAAAGATTCTTAATTGTTTAAAGCATGAAAATCAACACACATTCACCAAGTGCCATCTTTCTTGGCACCAAAATAATTGGTGAACCAACAGGAGATGAAATTGGATGAATAATACCTCTATCCAATACATCCATTACCTATTTTTTGATTTCCTCATTTTCCACCACTGATAACCTATACATGCCAATGTTAGGGAGAGGAGAATCCTGCAATAGCTGAATTTCATGTTGAACTCCCCTTTTAGGGGGCAAACCCTTAGGATCCTAAAATACATCATCATAAGTAGAAATGATTTCAACCAATTCATTATTGTGTTTAGGATCACAACTTTCCAAAGCTTGAGAATATTCTTTTTCCTTAGACTTAATCAACATGAGACAAAAAGTCTTGCTTGAATTAACTAGTCTTTTCATTTGCCCTGTTCTAACCAAGGAAAGACTTGTTTTAATGTGATGTGCTCTAACTATATATTCAATGCCATCCTTAACAAGCAAGTACTTATTCTCCTCTCTATAAAATATTTCTTTTCTATCATAAAGATATGGGCTTCCCAGAATAATCCCACATATTTCCAATGGGACAACATCCAACTCAACCTCATCTACAAACTTGGATGTATGGGAAACCTCAGTCTACAAGTTTGTGAGACTTGTATCTTTGCATTGTCACACACCCAACCTAATGGATAAGGCTTTGGATGGGGATTGGTTTGTAGGACTAACATCTTAACAACCTCTTTAGAAATTAAATTTGCTTGTGAACCACTATCAAATAGAATGTCAATCTTAGTATGTTTTGAAACAACTCTAATGTGGAACAATTCATTTATTTTCTTATCAACATGCATAGAATTTTTTTTAGAAGAAGATGAATCATTTGATGACTTAGTGCTAGAAACTGAAAGAGAAGAATCATTATGCAATCCCATAGCTATGATCTTAGTTCATCACTTAAATCTGAACCTAAGTCTTGAACCATAGCATTAGTCTTCTTTTCTTTCTTTTGAAACCTTTTAGGCCTTAACTCAGGGTGTAGTTTCCAAGACTTAGAATCATCATGATTTTTCTTGCAATGATTACAAAATGGTTTTCCTTCTTCTTTTTTAACAGTAAAAGTGGATTTTTGTTTACTCTTTCCTGATGAACTTTCCCCTTTGGATTGCTTAACATTAGATTGCTTACTTTTAACTTCAGGAAAAGATTCTTTTGATTGTTTTCCTCTAGCATCTAAATGAGTGGCTTGTACACATACTGCATCTAAATTAGTGGGATTGAACATAAGAATCATATGTCTTAAGTATCTATGTAGCCCACCTATATATTTTAGCAGTGTTTCTTGTGTGTAAAGAGGAACATTCAAAAGTAAAGCTTCTTTCCTAAATTCTTTTGTATAATCTTGAACATTTTTGCCTTTTCCTTGTCTGAAACTTTTCCAATCCATCATGGCTTGTTGCATATAGCCTAAAGGATAAATTTACTTTCTAAGTTCTTCAATAAATTCATTCCAAGTAGAAATTGAGTTACTTTTTTAAAGCTCGGCTTCCTTCAACTTACTCTCCCACCAGATGAGAGTTGTGCCTCCCATACGAAGAGTAGCCAAATGAATTTTTGATTCATCCCCTACAATATTTTGGACCATGCAATAAACTTCTATGTACTTGACCCTAATATCCAACTTTTCAGCTCAACTTTGCCATTAAACATTGGTAATTCAAACTTAATATCCAATTTGAGTGAAGGGAGAGATTCCCAATTTCTTTACCTTTTGATTCTTGTGAATCACCTTTCTCATTCTTAGATTTCTTTTATCTTTCATGATATAATTCCTCAACCATGCTTATCATCTCCATGAAAGCTCAACAGAAAGCTTGTTCGGATTCCATCTCTTTTTTAGCCATCCTTGAAGCACGCCTTGAGCCAATCTCTAGATTATACTCAACAAGTTTTCCTTCACCCTTTTGGGATTTAGACCTTGTCAACATGCACTACCAATCACTATTAAATAACAACTGCTCTGATACCAAAAATCTGATCTAAAAACTAAAAATGCAAGTGTAGCAAATTTGAATAACACACTTTTGCATTTAAAAGATCTTTCTATTTCCCAACTTTTCCTTTAAATTTTTCATAAAGAAATAAAAAATAGAATTAAAATGAAGATACAAATTTTAAAATAGTAGAGAAAAATTAGAGGAAATCACCAATAAATTGATAATAGATTTTGACCTCAATAGCCTACGTCTCCAAGCCTATTTCAAATGAGGACCATTTCTATTAATTTTGTGCAACAAATGGCTTCGAAAATCAATACAAGTCTTAATTTCAGCTTCTCTGATCTCTACTTTCTTGTAATAATATCTCTGACCTAAAAATAATGGCCCAAGGCCATACAAGGCTTAAATGAGACTCTAACCTTCTAAATTCTTTACATAGTCGACTACCTGTTACCCCTCAAATGGAAATTTGCTCGTCTTATATTACTTCCAAGCCTATGGCGCAAGTGGTAAAAGGCTTATCCTTTTGGGTAAGAGGTGTTGGGTTCAAGGCATCAACCTCCTTCTTGGGCACTTTATCACTTATCTTTATCCCACATTTGGGAGTTTGAAACTGTTTATATGCTTTAAATAGTTTGGTCAGCCTCCTTAACAAATGCTGACATCCCTTTTAAAGGAGACTAAGGTGCATGACTTAGAAAGATGCCTATCTTAGGCCACCATTGGATAATTATGGGTAAACACGTGGTCTTGGTGTGGCATGAGGAGTTGCTATGGCAGATTTAACTTGGTGGGTTGTGGCTCTGCCATGTGTTGGTTTGGGAATGTTTATTACAAATCTTTAAGTATATATCCCACATTGATGGGGTTTGAGTAAACTTTGTAACTTAAATACAATTTCACAAAAAATAATATATGAAGATTAGGAGGCTAAGGCACCCCTCCAAAAGAGTGTGTCGACCCTTGTTAAGGGCCCTAGTGAGCAAATAGTGGGGCCCATGGATCCTCATATGACCACCTATCAAAGACCAGAGGCTAAAAACAAACACCAAAACTAATTCTTTGTACAAGTTCATATTGCCACATGTCAAATTCTTATTAGACCACTTGGTGTATTTGAACAATGCCACATCACTTTTTGACACGTTATTTCCTTATTGCAAGAATACTTCAGCAAGCTATATCTCGAACATTCGAACTCAGTTTTGCATTTTGAAAGGAGCGTCAAAAAGATCTCAACAAATTCTTTGATGTGCAAATGGTTCAACCAAAATTTGAATACTTTCAAAATGGAACGGTACATGGATCCACCTAGATCACTAAGTTTCTAATCCTAAAGTCTAAACTAATGCTTGAAAGAAACACACTTACTTGAAATTTAAACACACCAAATCTAATTGAATACTTTGAAAACAATCACACAATGCTGTAGATTAAACACACTAAAATTCAATATCAAATCCACACTTCTAAGCTAAGTTGCAAAATAAAGGTTGATAAAATTAAATGAATGATAAATGTTTGTTCAAATCTAAAATCACACATATTATCAATCTATACTAACTTTTAGGTTATGAATCCACGCACATACAAACCATTTATATTAATTCTAATTTTAAAAAATTAATAAATAATCTTACAAATACTGAAAGTAAAGTATAGTTTCTTTGGGGAGTGGGCCCTTGCTCAACCTTGGATTTAGGTTTAAATCAACTCAATCTTTAAAATGCTATCTTAATGCATAGAATGAAAGAGTAATCTACTATGAAGTCTTATTATATTCAAAATAATAATTATTAAAATATTTTTGCACACCTGTAGATTGAATATGGATCTACCTTTTATTGGATGCAAATGAAACTGACTATCCTAAAAATTGGATAACACTTAACTAACCAAAAAAGAGGATATTCAGAGAGATTGGTTTTTTAAGGACAAAATAGAGAAGAAAATTACAACAAGGTCCACATGGAATTGGCAAGATCCTCATGATATTTACAACTGTATCTTCTAACCATATCTGATCACTAAATCTAACATACAATATATCCATATCATATTATATAAAGCTGCAACCTATATCAATTAACTTCCTTAAATGGAAAGTAATAAGAAAATAGAATTCTATATATAGACATGTATAAAAATAGAAAGTATCTAGAGGGGTCCTAAATCATTATGGAATAGTTAGAAGAGCTTCTTGAATTCTTTGGAACATGTTGTGGGTGAGTCCATAGTGATATATGAGAATATAAATCATGACTATCGTAATCCATAACTGACTATCATAATCCATAGCTTGACTATTTTAATTCATAGCTATTTGTCAAAGTCCATAGGATGTCTGACATAATCTAGAGATATGCTCAAATGATAAGTTATTGATCATGGAACTTCCTTGTCTTCATGAGATCATAGAAAAAATATTATTAGATGAAATTATACCTTTACATATCAAAATATGGAAGACTAAACATGCAAATAGTTAGAACATCATGAAAAAAATGCTAACTTAGACTCACATGAGCTTATAGATATAAAATCATCCATTTTATACCTTAGGCTTGTTATAAATCCTAAGACTATATGCAATGCTTGGATCATATGGCATATTTATGGCTATGAAGGATGATATATCATGGCTATAATGAGTCATAGTGTGGAATCATCATTTCCCCCACACCTTACCTTTTGCAAGTGCCATTGTAAACTAACTTCTCCTATCCTCATAAATGTCAATTCTCTATTTCATATTGAGACTAAGATCATATATGGATTAACAATATTATAATATTATCTCATGAGGAGAAGTAAATACCATATCCCTATTAGCAAAATGAAGCTAAATAACAAAATGTTCCTTACATTGTGGCCCTATATTCTATCATGGAGACAGATAAAATAAATAGAGGTGGCCTGAATCTCATTCCAATCCATAGTTTTCACCCTCCTTCTTGAAGTACATCAGTAGTTATCTAATTAATGGCATCAACCCTTCAAAGGGTCCATATAATAGTGGTAGGAGAAAGAACTTCTCTCCATTTTAAAGAGGCTATCAAAAAATTCTAGGGTTGACTACAGGTAGTCACTACTTGGCCAAAGAAATGTTGGACATATAATAAAAAATTGATAATTCCATATTATAGAGCATAAAGATAATGATCATGGATTTTAGACTATTGATAATGGAAACTTTAGAATTATGCCAATATCTATTGTGCATTATTGAACTGGGGTTTGATGCATAGACCAACTTCTCTTGTAGTGTTTATATGGTCATTATATCTATCCTTCAATGATATTTTATTTATGTAGGTAGAGAGAAGATCTCTCAATTACAATTCTCCAAAAATTAAATTGACTAGGAAATTATTAGTTTTCCCTAGAATAATATCACATAGATAAAATTCACATAATAAATCCTATCTATTAGGAGTACTATTATCATATAATTCTAATTATTTAATCATATTAATCTCATGTGGAAATATAAAATATATATATAGTAACTTCCATCTAAAAAATGGATCATTCAAGAAATAAACTATTTAAAGGGGAAGGACCCCTACTACAAGCTAATAATTTTTCACCAAGTTGATATGTGAACTGAATGGTTTGTCTAGCATATTATTCTTGTTGTTGTGCTTATGTCATGTTTTCTTATAATGTTTATTTTTCCTTCTCAACATGTTTTTTTTCTTCTTCAATTCTCCAATCTCATAACAAATTTGTTCCTAGTGACTTCTAACCTCATGGTAGGATATAGCAGTTTGGAAACTTTAGTCTACCATGGTTTTGGGAGACACATTATAAGAGCTAAAAGGAATTTGGGCTTTCAATTTGATATTCTCTTATTCTTATTTTAGAATATTCATTCTTAAATATATATTATATTATTCAAGTGTTTTGGTGTAACTCCATAGATCAATAATGTCATTCTAAAATTATTTTAACTTCCTAAAGGACCAAGTTTGAATGTTTTCTATTTGTTTCAATAAAAGAGAGATGACAAAATCCTTACTCTAGGTTGAATATATTAGCTTAGTAATGTATTTTAAATTCTTCTTGATTTTGGTTTCCAACTGAGATAATGCCAAGGCATGATGCAACTCTACGTCATTTGCCTCTTTGGAAGGTTGAGATTCTTCATCAATCATAGGAGCTTTACTTTTTTTAATAGATATCAATATAGAGTTAAAAGGAACCGTCTCTAAAAAACCATCTTGTGGAAATGGATTTTCCACTTCCTCTTTATTTTTTGATATATTGATTGTGGCAGTGGGTTTTTATCATAGATGATCAAGAGTTTCTATAGCCATTTCTTCATCATCATTGATAACTAATATCAATTTTCTTCTTCTCTTCTAAATGAGAAGAAGAATTTTCTTAGGTGAGGCTTCTTGAGGTGATGGATGTGAACTAGGTTCTACTGATGGTTCATCTTCTATGATTTTAATGGGTCCCTATGCATAAATAGTTTGGGAAGATGGCTTAGGGTTTCTTGTGGAAGATCTAAGTCTTAATCTTCTACTTGGATCTGATGGTGCAAACATATTAAGGGGAATTGGAAGTCTAAGTGTAATATCCCTAACATTTGTTATTGTAATTTTAACTGACTTAAGAGTAACCAATTTGGATGAATAAACCCTTGTTGGAGCCTTATATCTCAAAGAAAAAAGATCTTTTGGTATATTCTTAGCAAGTTTTAGGTATTTCCTCTTTTTCCCTTCATTGAATGCAATCTAAGATTTTGATCCCTACTCTTGCTACATAAAATAATGTTAGATTATAAATTTAATGAGTCCAAAATGGTAGATGGAAGATGGATTATTAGGGTATCTCATAGCCATAAATTTAATGGACCATAATTAAAATTAGGGTAAGTTTATTTGATGTTGGAGTTATTGCAAGCCATACCTCAAATAAATCAACATTTTCATCACAATATAACTTAAATCAATACACTAACCCTCACGAGTTAGGTATTTGATTATTAAAAAAGATATAGACCTCAAAGGTTTAGATAAGAAATCTATACTAATACCTTTGATTGTTCTATTAACATCTTGAACATACACTGGCATTGGTTCTCCCTAACCATGGAAGATATATATAAGGTCATTGAAGGAGGATCTTCTTGAAATCCTGACCCCTTCATCTAGACTTCCAAATAATTTTCAAATACCATAGCTATATAATCGATATTATATGCTCTAATAGTGGAAAAATCTATCTTCAAGTGGAGGATGAAATATGTAACAAGGGTTTCATTGAAACCTTGTAATTTCATGAGAAACTCAAGCCATCCTACTACTGTAAACACTTGTTTTGTTTGTAGGCTCAAAATTTCTCTTCTATCCCATTGCAATTTTTTTTCAATTCTACATGAAACACAGAAATCTATAGCTTTACTCAAGAGGGAAATGAGACTTTGCTAGAAAGCAATGGATTATGATAGCAATGGTATCCCATTTTTTTAATGCTTCAGATGAAACCTAAAGCTACCAAACTTGTCGAGTGATGATGACAATATAAATTAATCATGTCATAATTAATAATGATTATTATCTTTTCATTTCTTTACAATCATCATGCCACCAATTCATTGTCAATTGCTTTCCCATAGGAGTTATGCTATGATGACGTAGACAAAGTCATCATGGAAGTGTTTATGAATTGATAGGAAAAAGTCCATAGCATGTGGTCAAGTTTCAAAAGGTAACTTTTTGAAAAGATTCCCTATGGACATGGGAATATCCTTCACATAGAACTTATGGAAACTTTGCTAAAGATTGAGCATATACTTACAGATTCAAAAATTTGAAAACTAACCCTTAGTAAAAGAATAAATACTATACCTTTAAAAACTCATGATGTTGTAATTGTTTGACCTTGTTCACCTATTATAACAAAAGAAATTACATGAATTAGTTAAATGAATGGTACAAAATAAGACAACATCAATGTTTACTACTTTGGAAGAAGGAGAATCAATCATAAATGATGATTAATCCTAAATTTTTGAACTCTCTCTTTTTTTTTTTAATTTTAAGTTTTTCCGTTGACTAGTCATTTAATGTTTTTCTAATCAAGGCTCATCTTGTAGTAAATGATGAGCCAAAAATATAGTTTTTTGGTCATGACTGTCAACAATGTCCCTGAGGATTTTCATTGTTGAAATTTATTTATTATTTATTTGATTTAAAAAAAAAAGTGGATTGTCTTCCTTTACTAAGGCCATATTATCTTCAAGGATTAGTATTAATACAAGCTTTGACTTCTTCTAAGAGGCCAAACTCATTTTTTACCATATGGATGAATTCTTATTTACTAGAAAACTTCTATTACAACTTAAATCTATGTTCATTGACTAGGAGTGTCTTTTGACTACCATCCATAGGTAGTATTTATACTAAACCATTATAAAAAATATTATTTATCTAAAATGGTGCTAGAAATTTAGTTCTTAACTTACCTTTCAAGTGTTGATACTTAGAATCATACAAAAGTGCCCAGTCTCTTTCTTTGAACTATCTTTCCTTGATGTGCAAATCAAGCCATTTTTTCCTTTGGTACTATATCAGATCTATTAGTTACAAATATTCTAATCTCATTTAATCTAACTCATTCAATTATAAAATTCTCTCTCTGTGCTTCATCCAAGTCAATTCCTACTTTTAGTGCAGTCCTTAAAGTTTGCATCTCAAATTTAATTTAAAGGAGTGGTTTATTACCAAATACCATTTTATAAGGTGAAAAAGTAGTAGTGGTTTTACACATTATGTTGTATATCTATACATATTCTTGAAGCTTGGATACCCAATTCTTTCTACTGCTACTAACTATATTTTTAAGGATATTATCTAATTCTCTATTTGTAACCTTTATCTATCCATTTACTTCAGGGTGGTATATAAAAGAATTTATATGGTTATCTTGGTAGATCTCTACAAATGCTTGAATCATTTTAGACATGAACTAGGGTCCCTGATCAAACACTATCTCTCTAGGTGATCCAAATCTCTACATGATCTTGAAGTATAATAAATATGCTACTATTTATTATCTTGTCAATGAAAGAGTTTATACTTCAACCAATTTAGTCACATAATATTTACATAACAACAAGTACTCCTTCCATTAATAAAATGGATCTATGGGCCCAACAAAGTCCACGCCCCACTTTTTAAAAGGTTCTAAAACTAATTGAGGATGGACAGGTATTTTGGAAGATAGTGTAGGTTTACCAATTCTTTGACATCGATCACATTACCAAAGGTACCTCTTTATCTACCTATAAAGATTTTTCTAGTAGTAGCTAGATCTAGGGATCTTATGTTTTGTCCTTTTAATTAATTAGTGTTCTCCACTAGGTTCATCATGATAAGCACGAATGATGCCATACATTTAATTATTCTTTACAAACCTACAAAAAACATGATCAGGTCTATATTTAACCAATATACGATTAATCCATTTATAACAAAAACTAACTTTAATCAACCCTTTATTTTCATTTCTAGTGAACTAAAAAGAAAAATTCCATTTAGCTAAAGTTTTTGCTATATAAGAAAACCAAGGTGATTGTACTATAATACAAAATAGTTCATCTAGGAAACTATCTTCTAAAAGTTATTCTTCATCCTCATTATTAAATCTATAAATAAAATCAACAACCACATTAAAATTTCTAAGTTTATCAATGATTTTTATATCAAATTCCTGTAATATTAATATCCATCTTATAATTATTCCTCCTACCACTAGTTTATTTATCAAATATCTGATAGTTGCATGTTCAATATATACAAATATTTTATACCCATTGATATAGTGCCTAAACTTGTTTATGACATAGGTCACAACAAAAAATTATTTCTCAATGGTTGTGTAGCTTCTCTCAGTAGGAGTTAAGTTATTTCTAATGTATTTCATGGCATACATCTATCTATCTTCATATTTTTGTCCTAGAACTACCCCCATAACATGATTAGATGCATCATTGTAAATATGGAAGGGCAGTGACCAATTAGGTCCTCTTATGACTGGAGAAAAACTTAGTTTTTTCTTAATGGTCTCAAAGGTTTGCTGGCAATCTAGACTCCAAACAAACTCACTCTCTTTTATCAACAAACCAAACATTGGAGTAGATATTTTGATGAAATATTCTATAATTTTTTTGTAATATCCTACATGGCCTAAGAATCTATTGATATCAGTCTAGTTTTGAGTGATAGGTAAGTTTGAAATGATTTCAATTTTATTTAGATCCACTTAGATTCCTTATATAGAAATATGATGTCCTAAAACTATTCCTTCCTCTACCATGATCAAACATTTTTCATGACTCAAGGACAAATGGTGTTCTTCACATATTTTTATTACTTTTCTTAGATTGTTCAAAATTTCATCAAAGGATTCTCCATGAATAGTAAAATCATCCATGTAAACCTCCACACAATTATTGGTTAAATGTAAAAATATGTCTAAGACTGCTCATTAGAAGGTATCAGGTTCATTACACAAACCAAAGGTTACTACCATATATGTAAATGTCCCCTATAGAAAAGTGAAGGTTTTTTTATCTTTGTATTTATGTTCCACTTGTATCTGGTTGTACCCATTAAATCTATCCAAGAAATAAAAGTATCTTTTCCCTACCAAGTTGTCAAGTACTTGGTCAATAAAGGGCAAATAAAAATAATCTCTCATGTTTTCTTTGTTTAGTTCCTTGTAAGCTATGCATACTCTCCATTTACCATTTAAAAAAAAAAAAAATAACCAAGGGAGAGACTCATTGGCTATCAAAAATAGGATAAATGAATCCCACTTCTAGTAACTTTTCTATCTCAGTTTTCACAATATCTCTTAAGGCAAGATTAATTCTTCTCTGAGGTTGCCTTATTGGTTTAATGTTATCTATGTATATATGGTAGGTTTATACACTTGGATGGATTCCTTTCATGTATTGATATTCCCAAGAAAAATATTTAATATGTTCTCTAACTACATTATAAACTTTTATTTCTTGATCATCTATCAACCAACTATTTATGTTGAGTAACTTCCCTAGTGCTACTGTGATTTACAAAGTGCTAACTCATAAAAGAATCTATTTGTTTGAATTAACTCATAAAAGAGTTGAGAGAACAAGGATGTGTCAACAACATATGGAATATGATAGTATCTTTGATAAATTTATCTCCTATAAAAATTACTCTAGCTAGAGGATAATGGGAGGCTATCAAAAATGAATTTTGACCTTGATGTGCCCATTACATAACACTATGTTGAATGTATTTATGGTCTTAAAACATGCTATAAGAGGTGGGAAATGATGGGTTTTCATAAGTATAGGAAATGCTTTTATTATATGATCCTATGTCAAGATTTATAGCTGGACTATTAGGATTCATAACTAGATTATCAAGATCCATAACTGGGTTGTTGAAATCTATAGTAGTTATAATACTTCTTGTTAACTCATCCTCTAATTATTCCACATGATCAATGATTATGAACATAGATTGAGAGGAGATACTATCAATTTTTTCTTCATATTGATCTACCCATAGCTATTTTACAAGAATGATTGATGGTTGTGCAGGTGGATATAAATAAATGTAGATTTATTTAAGACCATTTGAGATGGTCATATCTCTTAAACTGCAATGAATTAATGCTACCAATATTGCTAACCAAGGCCATCCTAGTATCAACAAGTATCCAATTTGTTTATTTTTAGGTTTTAGAACAATAAAATCAATGGGGTATTACTATGACTCTATAATCAATGTTATATCCTTAATGAAACCTTATGGTTTAGTAGTGAAATGATTTTCCATCTGTAATATTATGGTAGTGAGTTGCATATCTATTAGAGAGAGATTTTCCATGGTGTCCATAGTCACTACATTAATAGAATATCCCAAGTCCATAAATATATTTGGTATCTCCTTTTTTCCAATCATTACATAAATGATAGGACTCTTTGGGTCTTTATATTTGGGTAAAAGTAGCTTACGTTCTAATAAATCAATAATCTTGCCATCTACCTATATAGTCTTTGGATATTGTAATTTATTTTTAGGGTCTTAATACACAAATTTTTGATCACCTGATTGAATTTTGGAATGTCCCTAATGGCTTATAATAATGGAATTTCTATATTGAGTTTTTTGAGTTCTTGAATCAACTCAAATTCCTTTTTATCTTCCACTTCCTTCAATCATTCTAGAAAAGGAACAGATGGAGGAGTTATGGTGAATTACTTTGTTTTTTTAGGCTTTTCTTATAACTCTTCTTCTTTCTTTAGTTGAGAATGTTGACTTGATTTATCATGAGGCATTTATGTGATGATGATCTGAGGTACTTGTAATAGTTTTCCTAACATGAGATGTATGTCTATACATAAAGTAAAACTTACCCTTATGGTTTCACATTGTTCATTTACATTAACCTACATATTTTTTGGATTTGATACTCATTTGGAAAGTATCTAAGGTTGGTTTACTTTCTTTGTAGTGGGTGCTTGATTTCTTTGAGGAGCCATCAATGCTTGTTATTGTGGAAACCTTCTTTGTTGTTGATTATAGTTTGGGCTAGGATTCCAATGTTGATTTAACCATAGCTGCTGATGACCTTAGGATATACAAGTTTTTTGAAAAGGTTGGGGCATCATCCATTATTGAGGCATCCATTCCTAGTTTCCCCACTATGGTGGTACTGCCCAAACATGTTGAAATGCTGCCATTGTGGAAAAAGAATCCTTGAGCGAAACTATCATGGTTGATTTTGTTGGAAGGTATTTCCTTGTATTTGAACATAGTTTCTTTCCTATATGGTCTATATATTTTTTTGGAAAAGGTGACTACAATTTTTTGTGTCACGATCCTAAGCATCATATATTCCCTAGATTTATGTTTTATCTAAAGGATAGTTTCTGAGTGGATGTTTTAATCTACGCTTTGGACATTAGATTTATAATGGTTTAGTGCTATATTTAGCCTTATATTGCAGTCCATATAATTTTGTGTTTAGTTGAACTAATATATCTATTTTGAAATTTGCTAGTTCCTCCATGAATTGGTTTACATCACTAGATTTTCCTAGTTTTCCTCTCCTATTGCTAGGTGTTGTCTTTAAGTAGTTATTACATAACTGTGTAATCTCTTGGAAGTATAGTTTGGTAATATCTCCCTTTCCCATGATATTTAAAGAATCATTGGAGGAATAATCCAATTTTTTAAGGAAAACAATTTTGATCACTTCTTTAGATAGCTCATATCCACACCTGTTGTGGAAAAAAGCAAACTGGTCTAAATAATCTTCAAGGTTTTCATCTTCATTCTATTTTATTTTTAAAAAATGTTATTTTCTATCCTTGACCATACAATAATCTTGGTATTTATTTAATAATATTGTTTCCATTTCTCTCCAAGTGTTGATAGATTTTCCTTCTAGTCCCATAAATGATTTCATTGCTCCTTCCTTCAAAATAGAGGGAAAGAGTTTCAAATTTTGATTTTCTAAATTATAATCATAGGTTTGGAAAATAAATTTAAACTCAAAAATAAAATGATCTAGGTCTTCAGTGGATAGACCTCTTAAGGTAGGTAGATTGGATGGAGAAATGTTTTTCATTGTTGTTCAGTCACCATTCTCAAAGATAGTAGGGTAAGATAAAGTCCTATTAGGAGGATTATTGTGAGGGTTTTATAAATGACCTATATTTTCTCATATTATAAATAAATTTATATTGAGAGGAGTAGATCCTTCAAGGTCTTCTGATTGTTTAGTGTCTAAAAGCTCAAATTTTATAGAGGAAGATTATTCTAGATCCTGGCTTATACTTTCAAAAGACTCACATATTTCTTTCTTCAAGATTTATGTATTTTATAAAAGTAATTTGATTCTCTCTCCTAAGGGATAAGGATATTTTTGAAAAACCTTACTTGTGAATCCATTTTCCTACTCATATACTTATATTTAACAAGAGAGTAATTTATTCTACTTTTTTTATTTTTATGTTTTTTTTGTTAGCTTATGTGACAATCTCCCTGGGTGCTAACTAGAAAAATGAATTAAAATAACATAGTATAACAATATATTACACCATGAGAATATAATAAAAGATAATATGAAAATAATCCAAGAGTGATAACTATAAATAAGCATGTGACATCCAATAATCACTGATCACTATCAATATATGAAAACACATCATAATGCAATCATAGAAAGTAATTACAAATATCCAGCCAATACTTGTACAATAAACAAACACTATTGTCAATAAAAAATAAATAGGTAATTATAATTATTCAATAATAATGTTTCCAATAATAAATACAACATAATACAATATACATATGTAAGATACATGGATCCCTGGAGCATGAGTTTTTTAATCTTTCTAGTATCTTTGTCAATTTCAAGAGTCATTTCAAAATTAGTACTATTTTGGGTAGGGAGAGCATCATCTGAGAACTTTTACACACTAACCAATGAACAAGGATCCCCTACACTAATCCCATCAGGGAATGGCCCTCCCTTCATAAATGAGTAGATTGTGACGGTGTGGGAATCTATAAAAATAAGCAAGTACCCATGTGCTATATGATTTATAAAAGTAAACATGTAGTGTATCTTTAATCACTTAAAAATATAATCTGTATAATTTGAGTATGACTTGTGACACCCAAACCATAGGTCTCTCTTACTTCCTTGCACAACCCACTAGGCATGTTTTTTATTATTTCCCAGTCATCTGAAGCCTTCCAAATTTATCCCTAGTTATCTTAGACTCCTCTCTTAGGCATAAACCTATCCTCCAAGGTCCCTTTCCAATTATATACTAGTTTAATAATTTTTAATATAGCATTGGACCCCATGGTGTCAAATTTTTGGTGCTATTATCCAAGTCACTCTTAGCCTCAAATGGGCAGATTTCCTTGGTTCCTTATCTTTTTCCCTATTAGCATAAGATGAAGTCATCTAACCCAATATCATCAGTTTCCATATAAAATAATATTCAAGGGTTATTTAAAAGGGTTGTTAATCATTCAAAAGTCACAAGATATAAATACACTAAGCACCTTTAATCAAATCTTCATATTCTCTGCATACAACCAACCATTGCTATTTATAGCCTACTCAATCTCTCACACAAGTCATGAGTAATCTCAAGATTGAAAAAATTCACATAATAATTACATTTCATACACAATATTTAACAATACACATTTAATTTTAGATAACTAAATTGGCCTTGATCCCTGTTCAAAGTATTGGTATGTAGGCAGCGTGCCCACACATGGGGTGTGATCACATGTTCAGTGTATAACATACACTAATCTATTTTTATAGTTGATTCAAGACCACTTATAAATATTAAGGAGGAAATAGGACCCTATGAGACAAAATCAATTATACATGGAGATATATAGACAATCAAGACTTGCGAATTCAAACATAGAACCTCTAGAAGCATCAAAATAGAACCTAAAAAGCTTAGTGGAAGAAGATCAAAAGGACTATACCACAAAAAATAGGAATATAGCATTGGACCCCAAAGTGTCTAGTTTATGGTGTTATTATCTAGGTCTAAAATAGACTTTTGGGTCCTATTTTTAATAGTCTACCTAGTCAGCTCATCAATTTGCAGTTCTAGATTCCTCTGTCTCAATCCAGAAATCAACTATGTTCACTTTCTATCCTTTTGCTTGCTATTTTTAGTATTTAATTGATAAAATACAAATTTATTAAATCAATAGGTTAAATTAGACAAATTGTATTACTATTTTATATATTAATCTATACCCTTTACTAATTAGGAAATTAAACACTTAGTTTCCCAAAAATAGTAAAACATTTGGTGAACCTGACTTGCTTCAAATTTTTGCACAAAAACACTAGAAACCCTAGGGATAATTATTTATGATTTTTTTTAATATTTTCATATCTTTTTCATAATTTAAAAATTATAAAACTAAAAATTTAGTGCAATATTTTCAATAATTCACTCAAACCCTTGTTTCCACATACTAGGTCCTTTTTGCACGAAACCACTTCCAGACCACTAGGAAAAATATTATGATAATTTTAGAAATATTTTTAGTTTTTTACTAATATATTTCAATTCAAATATACAAATTTTCATTAAAATTTTCAAATTATAGCATTAATTTTGAAAAAAATCATTTCAAACCCTAGTTGCATCAACTAACTCCTAGTAAATTTCCATCACTATTCCACTTATTCTCTACAAATTTTGATTGAATATTAAAATAAAAAAATCATTTTAAAACTCAAAATTTCATAGTATTATGCAAATAATATTCTTGAAAAATCCCTAGGTGTACACACTAGGTCCTATTGCATCTTGACGTATCATCTTACATACATAACCAAATTTCAAAAATGATACTTATTTATAAATGTTTTTACATTGATTGAAAATAATAAATAAGTAAACTATAATAGGTCCTATCATGTACATTAATGATGAATTTTATCACATGTTAGTACAAAGTTTCATTCTTTGATTTGCATGTTTGATTTTTATAGTATGGAATGATATTTAGCAAACTATTATTACATATGTTAAGAAACTTCTTGCCCCATCTCCCATGGAACCCATCTTTCATAATGACTACTATTTTATGGTTGATTTCACCATCCCATAGGTTACTACCCATTGTCAGAGATCTTAGCTAGCACCCTTCATCCCTCCACCTCCCTACCTTATCAATTATCTACATTCTCCTCCTACACACACCACTAATCTTATACAGATAGTGGGTAATGCAGTTAGAGCTATTACTTGACCTATCATTATCCTACCTCCATACCCTATCAATTATCTAGGTTATCCTCCCACAAACACTACTAATCATATATGGATAGTGGATAATGTGGTTAGAGCTATTACTCAACATGTCATTATCCCTCTTCCACCCACCCAAGAACCCCATAATCCACCTGTTCCATCCTATCCCCAACCTAGGCCTATTACATATTTAGATACAACTAAGGCATATGATATTATGGATCATTTGCAAAATACTCCAACAAAGATTTTAATGTTAGAATTGCTCTAAAAAGCTAATGTGTTTAAGGACATTATTTATCAATCACTCACTCAGACATCCATGCCAACTAACTTTGAGCCTGATTATTTTTCATATATGGTTAATACACTAAAAATTATCAAAGATGCCATTTATTTTGATAAAGATGACACACCATCTTAGGCAGTTATTGATTAAAATTTACCACTATTCATACATATTCAAATTAGAACTAGTGTAGTAAAGAGAGTTCTAGTTGATAGTGGTGTCAGAGTAAATATATGCAATATCACATTCTTATAGGCTATGGGTGTAGATATGACATCCATTCATAAATTATATAAAACCATTTAAGGGTTTGATGATATACCATGACAAATATTGGGTACTTTTACATTGGATATCATAGTAGGCTAGAAACCCTTACTACCCAGTTTCATGTTATGCCTGGGCCTCTCCATTAGATTATTTTACTTGGACGACAATGGATACATGCTATACAAGCCATTCCTTCTACTCTACACCAATGTGTCAAGTTCATTCATGATGGATATCTCTACACATGTCCAATAGATAAGTAGCCATTTAGATATTATCAAGTTAGATAGTCATAGTTGACTATTTAACCAAATGGAACACCTTCTCTTATTATGTAGTCACCACCTCATCATATTCCTCTAGATAAAATACATAGATATGAGGTGGGAGAAATGAGCACATCTCATGGTTTTAAAACTCTAGATATATTTCTAACTCTAGCTTCTCAACAATTTTACCTATTTTCACAAGATCACCAGCCTTGATACTAACTCAAGTATGGCTTTATAACATCAATTGGATAACCTACAAGATTCATGAGTTATTCAAATCACAGCTCCACTAGTAGCACCGAAACTAATTTTAATGAAATTACTCACCAATAGGACTAAAAAAATAAGAGAAAAAACATCTCCACCACCAAAGCAACCTTCAATTCATCTTTGAGTTGATGACAATGTGAACACAACATTTCCAACATATGATGATATTAATGATGATGATCTTGATGCATTCGATGATGGCCATAATCCATTCCTCCATTTTTATCCCTAGCAGCCTCCATCTTGGGATCCTTTCCCACCCCCAACCTAGTATCTATTATATTATGATGTTATGTTTGTACATAATTTTATTTCTTGCATTGATTACATATAGTCTTCTTCTAATTAACTATACATAGCTTATTCAAAAAATACAAAAACACATCAATTGTATGCATCATCTATGCTCTTACATTGGTAAAACATTATGCTAGACTTACCCGTGTATCGCCTGTAAGTGCTTTAAAACCTATTAGGGTAACTCTAGACCCTGAATTAGCAGAAAATATCTTCCAAGAAGAAAAACAGTTTTCCTCTTGTGCTGCCATCTTTCGTTTATGTGGTTTCTGGCCCTCTTTTGTAGATCTACAGAATTGGATTGCTAAGAGTTGGCTGCATATTAAAGATGGTCAAATACTGCCCTGTGTCAGGGGTTTTTTTATAGTAATATTTCAAAGCCCTGAAGATAGGAAGTCTATTTTGTGTCACAATAATTTTTCTTGGTAGGGCAGATTTCCCCTAATGGCCAAACCTTGGCATAAGAATTTTAATCCTCTCTCAGAATCCTTTAACAAGATCCCTATATGGGTGCGGCTCCCTTATCTTTCGATACATTTGTGGCAAGAGGCAGTTTATAAAACCATTGGAAATGCTATAGGGGAGTTTCTATATGAAGAAGACAGTACTAAGAGCCACCATTTGACTTGTGCATGATTTTTGGCTGACCTGGATGTTTCAAAGGGCCTTCCTGAGGCGATTTGCATTGATTCCCCTAGGGGTTCCTGGACACAAATTTTGGATTATGAGGGGATTCCTTTTAGGTGTAGGAAGTGTCACCAGATGGGACACATTGCTGCCCATTATGGTGATGGGAAAAACAATCCCAGATGTTCACCTTCTTGGTGGCCTAAGGATTTATCTGAACATAGCATAGATAAACAACCTTTGGAGACAACAACAGATTCTGAGACCGAGAATGAGGAAAGGGTGAAATCCAATTCGGAAGATGAAGAGGAATCACTGGAGAAACAATCAAATATAGCCTCTGAGGAGGCTGAAGTTAAAGATACAGCTGAGCCCGAGGAGGAGGTGGTGATCTCTTCCCCTGTCTTGGAGGATCTTTCTAAGAGCCAGACTGTGTTAGACTGTCACAAGGAGTTTATGCCTTTTGGTGTCCACAGATCAGTGTCTTCTGAGGCATGGGTTGCTGAGGCAGCTAAGGTAGAAGATGGCTGGATAGCAGTCAGAAGAAAGAAGGCTAAGCCTTTGGTCCCTCCTCTAGATATGAATCTTCAGTCATGCAAAAAGAAAAATCCAAATTTAAAAGATTCATCCAAAGTTCCATTCTGCTGATTGGTTTTTTGGGGGCAGCAAACCGGTCATTTCTTCTTGGTTTGCTATTTACGGATCTGGAAGTTTGCTAAACCATTCGGTTATCTTTCAGTTCAGTGTTTTGACAGCTATTTTTTCATGTTCTTATTTGTCGGTTACAGGTCCCTGTAAAACCTGGTTCTGGTTCTTTTTTGTTATCAGGTTCTTGTGTTAACCTGGTTGGGCTTTAATGTTTATCTATCTTCTTGTACAGGGTTTCGGGGTCCCTTCAAAACCTGTTTTTACCATAATCTAAAACATTATGCTAGACTTAAATTAAGTTATTATATGCTAATTGTTTGATGTTTTATCTATATTACCATTCTTCACTTGATTTTTTTGAGTGTGTGCATTACATCCAGATCCTTGATTTCTTTACTCCACCCATTAATGGGGCATCTTACGTCTATATTCCAGCTATATATTGATACATCTACCCACTAGGGACACAATCGACATGAATACAGCATCCAATTTATGTCATTATCACACTCCACACTCTAAACATCTTGTGTAGTAGACATCTTACTTGCTTAAATAGATATTACATTGAGATCTAGTAGAATTTATCACACTTTTGTATTTCATAGCATATATATGTCTTATACCACATATCTTGTATAGTTTTGTTTCTTGCTTTACATAGTTAGATGCTTGTCCATATTTCTAGTACTTTACATGCTTCCATTTGTGCTTTTATTATCTAGATGTATTTGTACTTTCTAGCTCCTATTTTCTTCCTACTTATGTTTTAGGATATTTGCCAATGTCCTTTGCTTCTATCTATATTGTGTGTACCTTTATACATTTACCAATGTCCTTGGTGTGTGCCTTATATGTTCATGTGGCCCTTGTGCCAATATTTTATTATTCAAATTATGTGTGTATGAGGCATTTGAACATGCCTTATATGCTTTGTGTGTATATTTGGCCCCTTACTAACCCTTGCATGCTTCTTTCTTTGTATGCTTCTTGATTGATTATATCTCCTTAAGTATACAATGCCATGATTCTAATCATGTATTTACCTTATTTTCTTGGATGCCATGATGTAAATCATGATCCATCCCTCCATGCTAATAAAAAACTAACAACATTACAATTTATAAATTTCTTTTTATGCACATGCTATTACATTGTTATATCTATCTAGGCATACCCCTGTGGATCTAACAATCTCTCTATACAACTCTTGCTATATCTTGAGATCATGAATATTCATGCTATATCAAAAATAATTGTAGCTTAACACACTTTTAGGTCTTCTGCTTTTGAGGGAAATCATTACAAGGTCTTGATTCTGACCCCCAAAAGAGGGGGCAAAAAACATGGGTTTTGTCACAGAGATTAAAGCTCCTAAATGGTCAAAAAAGTAGTTTCAAAATACATAGTTTAGATTCTAAAATTCGATATAGGTAGGCCATATTAGTAAGATATCAAGAAACATAGTCTAATTTTAAGTTTTGGCTCTAGACAATAACACCAAAAATGGGACTATAGCATTGGACACCGAAGTGTCTAATTTTTGGTGCTAGTGCCCAGATAGTAGAATTTCTAATTTTTCCAAAATCAGGTAGAGGGGTGAGTTCAATCACATTTTTACCATAATAGTACAGTCTAGAATATAGTAGTTTTTAACACTTATTTTCTTAGAGAATCTAGATATAGGGGGCATCATGTGGCATGAGGGTTTCCACTTACAGTTTAGACATGGTAGTTGATATAGCTTTCATTTTATAATCTATGTTCCAGACACTAGTTATTGGAGGAAATGTGTGTGCCACATGGGCCTTCTCTTTTTTGAGTTTAATACATTTTTCTTACATGTTCCAAGCAGTTATGTGACTTAATTCATTTGTAGGTGGTTAACATCACTTTCAAGTAAATTTTCATATAAGTTTGCTTCCCACATACCCAAGTTCTTGAGTGGATTCCTAAGCCTTGATTCTAGTTTTAGAGGGGCTTCCATACAAGTTCAATCCCCATTTTTCAAATTGGCCAAATTTGGCCTAGTTCCAGTTACATTTGGTTATCCATGCCAACATTGTCAGATTACACCACATTCATGGGCTTCAGGAGCATCTCATATGACATTCATCTTATACTGGTATCTTTCTATTTAGCTTCACAACATGGGGAAATGATGGATCCAAAGGACTAGCTAGCCTTTGTATTCTTGAACCACCTATTCAGAGGGATTAGACACATGGTCTAGACATTGATTAGCACATGCATGATGCATTAACTTTGCATAGTTGGTAATGATGGAGCCAAAGGTCCTACCTTTGAATTTTTGAGCTGCCTTCCAGGGGATTGAACACTTAGCTCATCCATCAACATAAATCTTGGTTCAAACATACATCTAACATTAGTCAACATAATATAGCAACACAACAGGTTTTATATTGATTCACATACTTGGTGAGGTGTATTTGTTCCTTTCTCTCTCTTTAGCCAAATTTGTACATTCTTATTTTAGATATAATGTATCTAGTAGGAATTTATCTAATTTCACTTTACTTAATTTTATATTTACATAGTACAACATGCTCTCACTACACATAATCCAACATCACATAGCTTCTTAGGCTTAGCCTCATAGGTAAGTTTAGGTATGCTTCCATTTTTCTCCTTTATCCTAGTATTTTACTTTTCTGCATACGTAGAATAAAGGTGGGATAAATGTGATCACTTAAAAATACTGTTTGTATAACTTGAGCATGAGTTGTGACACCCAAACCATAGGTCTCTTTTGCTTCTTTGCATAACCCACTAGGTATGTTTTTTACTATTTCCTAGTCATCCAAAGCTTTCTAGATTTAGCCATAGCTATCTTAAACTCCTCTCCTAGGCACAGACCTATCCCCCAGGGTCCCTTTCCCCTTGGACACTAGTGCCATAAGTTGGACTATAGCACTAGACCCTAGGGTATCCACTTTCTGGTGTTATTTTCCAAGTCACTCTTAGCCTCAAACAGTCATATTTCCTCAATTTCTTATCTTTTTTAATATTGGCCTAACACAAAATCATCTAACTTAAGATCATTAGTTTCCCTATAAAATCATATTCAAGGGTTATTTAGAAGGATTAGCAATCATTCCAAAGGCACACTATAAATACACTAAGCACCTTCAAGCAAATCTTCCTATTCTCTGCATACAACCAACCTTTGTTATTTCTAGCCTACTCAAGCTCTCACACAAGTAATGAGTCATCTAAAGCTTTCTTAGATTTGCATAATAATTTCATTACATACACAAGATTACACAATACACATTCAATTTAGGATAACTACATTGGCCTTGATCCCTCTTCAGAGTATTGGTATGTAGGCAACGTGCCCACACATGGAGTGTGATCACATGTTCAATGCATAATACACACTAACCCCTTTTTCTAGTTTATTCAAGACCACTTATCAAGCTTAAGGAGGAACTAGGACTTTAGGAGATAAAATCATTTGCACATAGAGCTCCATACATGATTGAGATTTGAAAATTTGGATATAGAGCCTCCACTAGCATCAAAATAGAACTTAAAAATCTTAGAGGAAGAAAATCAAAAGGACTATAGTGCCAAAAATAGGTCTATAGCATTAGATCCCAAAGTGTCTAGTTTTTGGTGCTACTGTCTAGATAGAAAATAGACTTCTAGGTCCTATTTCTAATAGTCTACCTAGTTAGCTCATCAATTTTCAGTCCTAGATTCCTCTATCTCAGTCCAAAAATCAGCTAAGTTCACTTTCTATCCCATTTCTTTCTATTTTTAGTAATTGATTGATCAAATCTAGATTTAGTAAATTAGTAGGTTAATTTAGGCATATTGTATTACATATTTTCCACATTAATCTAGGCCCTTTACTAATTAGGAAATTAAACACTTAGTTTTCCAAAAACATTAAAACAATATCATATAAAACATATTATATGAAATATATCACACCAACATGTAAATCATACTCAATAAATGATAATATCTCACTAAACACAACTTAACCCCAAGATTCAATCAATTTACATCTTACTAGAAATCATAATACACACCATGCTAAACATAAAGGTAATCAAAACAAGTACATATTCCATGAAACATATATTATTCCATCATAAAATTTGTTACAGACTTAGAGGTTATATGCACACATATATAATGTCCTACTAATTGTTGCAAAACATACTATTCATATTAACAACCAACACACA
Organism: Torreya grandis; assembly: GCA_037957365.1. NCBI lineage: Eukaryota > Viridiplantae > Streptophyta > Pinopsida > Cupressales > Taxaceae > Torreya > Torreya grandis. The sequence goes on along the minus strand of JARHVA010006117.1, from coordinate 363,086 downwards.
TACATTTACATAGGTGTGAGTTTTAACATTAAAATTATAGTATGTACCATCTGGGTATAACATAATTTAATACTATGTAACTCTATGACATCCCATAATATCATAGATCATTATGCATGATCACCCTACTCAAACATGAACAAATAATCTTACTCTTATAAATATCAATCAAGAAAGTATAGTATTATACTGCCTAGGTGTACCCTATATCATAATGCAAATTAAGCAATCAGATGAAAACATAATATCTTGTCACACATCATGATGCACTATTTTATATTATAAAAGTCTAAATACTTTTTCATATTAATATTCTCACAATATGCACTGCACACAAGTTTTCAATATATCTACATATATAAACTAATAGTATTTTAAGATACAAGTCAAGGTTTTAAAATATTCCACAATCAAAACTTTTATGAAATTTTAAGATATACCTGAGTACTATAGTCAATTTGACCTCTCTAGAAATCAATATTTTGTTCTTTTTATTCCTGTTAGTTCTCAACATAGAATAAAACAACCTCTAACTCAAAATCATCATATAAGACATTTACAAAATTATTTTTATGATTTTATACTCTACACAGTCTATGTATTTCACCTTTTCATGACACTATAGATTTTACCCTAATAACTTGTTACCATAACACTATTGTGCTATAGATATACTACCTAGCCTCTACTAGTGTTCAAAGCATAACCATAATATAGATTTAGATCATATAATTATATCAATCAAGGATACAGTATTAATTATACAAGAGTATAGTAAAATCACCATGAAAATGTCTATTTTTGTTGTTGTTTACATAAATTAAAGTGATATTCCTAAATTATAAAACACTATTCATATTTATAATAATTATGTACATCTACAAACGTCCATTTACTAGTTTACAAAAGATTATCTTCCACAAGGTAATCACATATTAATTTGTTAAAGTGTATGTATAAAAGTGTGCTAACTTAAGTATGCATTTAATCCATCAAATGCATTTAATGAAATCTCACACATAATGATATTTCATATGTAATTAATATAACTGTTTACTAAACAAAGACTTTACCATCTAGGCATGAATCATATTAAGTTCAAAATTTCATAAATTTACAAGAATTTATCAAAATCCTAGTCACAATTATACATATTTCATAGCAATCATTCTATTTGTCAGAATTCAGTATTCTAATACTATGAAAGTTACATGCCACACTTTAATATATGTCAGTTTACTATACCCTTTAACCAATTATCTACATTTATGCCACTCTAATACCTCAAATTATTATAGACTCATGCATAGTTATGGAGATAATATTATAGACAAATAGATTATTATAAATATTTATATTCATAAATTATACAGTTAGTTCCATACATAGTCTATCTTGCATATTTATGCATTATTCTATTCATGCACTCTATTTTATGTTATATACCATTCTATTTCCATTTATGGATAGATTTTATTACATATAAACGATATATTTATCATTAAATACATACATAGATGCATAGATCACCGGTATATTGCATATTATCCCTTTTTATTTTTCCTTATTCTAGTTTGCAAATATAGTAAATATAAACATGGTTGATGCTTTCATATTTCAATAACATACTGAATACATGTAAAAATACCCGATCACTATATTAAATAATAAAAAGTTGCTTGCAATTAATAAGTCATTATCATTTTAATCTAAGCATCCTTTTTTAATCAATACATATAATCCCTTTTATTATATTAATGGCTACCTAAGTCCTCTGATAGGCATAAGTCAATGCAACGATTTCACTATCCAGGATAAATAATTGTAAATACTTATTTTGACTCAGTAGATTAAAACAAATTAGTGTACTCTAAAATCAAATTGCTAGTATATTTATTACTATTCATAGATGTAATTTCAGAATAAAAATTAGCTCCAAGACATTTTCTAGTTACCTAATAGATATGCTACTAGAGATAAGAGGGATGTTTGGTAGAGTATTCATTTACCTATCAAACATTATGTTTGGATTTATAAATGTAAAACACAACAAACAATGGTATGGGGTAACTTATATTCCTATATAGAGTTATTCCATACATGCAATTCCATCTAGTTGTAGTAAAATTTCTAGATTATTATATTTATTCAACGTGAATACATATACAAAATCAAATACATCACCAAAATGGACTTTGTTCAATTATTCCCAAATCTAAAAATATGATTTTTTCTCTAACGACGTATATCTTCTATTTCCTTCACTGAATATCTCTATTATTTCTTTCGTTGCATTCTTTTCTCCCCTCCATCACCATACCTTTTCTCTTCTTATTATCTCTTTGTTGCCCTTTTTTTTCCTCCTTTTGATTTTGATTTTTAAAATTTTTCAAATTGCCACTTTACTCTTCTTAAAAACTCTTATTTTCAATTTCTTTTTCAAAACATGCATAAGTTGACCCTCCATTTCTCTCATTAACATATTTTATTTTTATTGTTTATTTTTCAATCAACTACCAACTCTTAGCTTATGTTTGTTTTATTTCTCTAATTGTGCATGCTTTAATCTTTCATCATGCAAAGTTGCCATCTTCTTCTATCTTAATATTTTATTATTATTAATATTATCCAAAAATTCATTCATGTTTTTATTTTATTTACATCAAATCAATTATCTTCACTTTTTGTTTTTAATTCAAAAACCCACTGATTTAATATTGAGTTCACTTTATTTTCATTAACATGCAAAGGTCGATGTTAAGCATTTTAGATTTCTTTTTTTAAAATATTTCTTGACATTAATTTAATTTCCTAATTTTTACATGTAAATTTTATTGGTTTCAAGGTTAAGTTATTTACTAATTCCACTTAAGTCATTTCAAAAATTATAAATTTAAATCTTTAATTCTCAAGAAATCTAGCATTAGACTTGCTCTAAAGTTAGCATTAATATTAAAGATAAATTTCCTTATAACTAGTAATTATCTCTATTAAATATAGTCCACTATTTAATAATTATTTCAAGATAAATCCTTTAACTAAATTATAGGGTATAATGATTATATATATTTTAAATAAATCTATAATTCTATGGTTAACATTTTATCATTAATAAAAGATCTTATAAAAAAGACATCAAATCAAGATAATGATATTCACTGAATATCATTTAGACTTATAATTGTGTTAGGTAACTATATTTGTGTTAGAAATAACTACATGACCATATAAAAACATTATATCTTTAAATATATACACTATAATTATACATAAAATCATACAATCAGATTATCATAAGCATCAACCAAAACACAATCATAGTACAATATATAATCACTCAAAAATAAACTAACTATCTAGATCAAACAAAGAGTTAATCATGTTATTCTACTATGTTGTGTGTTTTGGGTTACTAGCAGTTCCTCTATCATCCTTCAATCATCCCATCTATACCATCCTCTTTGATGATGATCTCCCTTCATCATGCTCTATGGGAAGGAACAATCCTATATCCACCTCACCAAAAGTACAGAGTTAGTTCAAGTCATCATATTTATTAAATAATGATGTATAACTAAAACATATGCATCCATAATATATATAAATAAGAAAGTACAACTGTCATTTAATCAATCCGTTATGTAAACTAATCACCATATCACTATCCCATAACTAGTATATGTTATATAGATAAAATAAAATCAATAATAATTAAATAATAACTATAATAATCCATGGATTCAAAGGTTAATATACTTAGGGTGAAATTATGATGTAACATCCTCCCTCCTATAATTGATCATCATCTTGATGGCACTTTATTTAAATAATAGTTTTGAATAATAAATAGAATTTAACAAAATAAAAATATAGTATCTAGTATCAACTCATGTAAAAAAATTTAAAAATACCCTGTTGATATCATGATAGTCCTCCCAAGTAGCATTATCCTCAGAGTATTGGTCCCACAAGACCTTTTACTATGACACTTCTATATTATAAAAAAGAAGTTTAAGAGTGCCATTTAATCTAACTGGTTCTTTCATGACCTCCTCTGGAACTTGCAAGACAAGCCTCATATACCTCAATAAAAATTTCACTAACTTCCCAAAACCACATGATATCATCACAAAAGCCAAAATAAATGATTGAGGAGAGTTATACAAAACCTTCTAGTCCCACTGCACATCTCTCTAACATAGAGAGTGTTTTTCTCATCTAATAAAAAAGTATTTAGGGAATCTAGCAAGAATAATATGTATAAATTAATACTATCACTACCTTGCATAGCTTTATATAAGTATAACATGTCAATACTATCACTACTCCATGGATCTCATGACAAGTATGATGATGAATAAGAACTATAAATACTACATATTCAATGTATACAAAATTATGGAATACTTATCCATAGTATACATGCATATGGCCATACAACTAAATTTGATAAGTCCCTCTATCAAATCCTAAATTTGACAAGTCCGTCTATCAAATCCAAAATTAGTAACTTCTAATTCAATGTGAGGCTAAGTAGGATCCACTCTTATCGCTTATAACTCATGTTCTTAATTAACCATTCCTCCCTTAGATCTTTATGACCTTATGATCTCCAAAATGTGCACAAGTTTCAATGAATCATGATTCTACACTAAATGATCAAAGAAAGTAATATTGTATGCTAAATATTTCTATATGTAATTACATACATACAAGAAAAATCATAAAATCATTATGTAATTGCATTAAGTTTCCATTAGCCCAACATAACTAGTATAACAACTTAACTTATAGTTTTATATTCATAGTTAGAAGGAAATAATTCTAAAATTAACATAACATACAAAGTCCAAGGATCACACCATTATTACAACATTATAAAAGGATAAGCAAAACAATGTCTTCCTACTTGGTTATCTAGTATTCAATAAGTTAATAATTTATCTCAACCCTTTTAGACTACCAAGATGTCCTGCACATCAAATACCCTACTTGATCCTAATGAGAGGTACATAAGTAACTCTTAATAAAAACATGCTTCAAAAAGATAATAATATTAGTATAAACAAAGGTATATAATAACATAATAATTATAATCAACTAGAATTAATATAAATTCAAGGTTTTCTATTCCTCATGGTTGAGTTAACAAGTTAGATAAAATAGTGACTCTAAAAAGTCACAAGTGGAAAGTAGAGAACTAAAATCTCAAACAAAAAATTCTTACATATCCTCACATGTTAAAAGAAAACACTGTAACCCAAGTTGCCAAATCACTATTCGCTTACCATATTGTAGGTGTAGTATCATATTCTACTTCCACAACTAGAAGGAAAAATACTCATCCACATAAACAAACTCCTAACATAAAGGAATCATCAACCAAGATATCTACATTTAACTACAAGGAAAAACATTCCCACCACACTAAGTGGTACCAAACTAAAAATGGTTTTATAAAATTTTCCATTCCTAAGATTAGTATATATAGAATACAAAACTAATGCATAAATACTTAGGTGAGAATCACTCCATGATTTTAAAACACTCATAAGAGAAAATATAAATGGTGAAGGTGATTTGATTATTAAGAAGATGCAATCATACTTGAGGTGTTTTATCTAAGTGATAAAACTATGGTAGGAATATTGTGTTCACAACTTAAGAACTATGATATGCATTTACCTACCCAAACACCTTAAATAACCATTGTAAATGAGACACTCGATAAACAAATGCTTTAACAACTCTAAGGTGGGGAAGAATACTTTTATGGTACACAATAAATATACCAAACACACATTAACAATTATCCTTTCTGATAAATATAAATATATCAAAGTGCTAATAGACTCATTAGGTCCTAGATTTTGAGACACAACTCTGATAACACATGTAACAACCCTGCTAGGTGATAACTAGCAAAACACAATTTAAAAAAAAATACATATGCTAACAAAAGATTACACCATGAGAATTTAATCATTTATCATACAAAAATACTTCAAAATTTATAACTATAAATAATTATGTGACATCTAACAATCATTGATCACTATCAATATATGAAAATGCATCATAATACAATCATAGAAAGCAATTACAAATACCCATCCACTACTAGTAAAATACATAAGCATTGATGCCAATCCATAGTAAATAAGTAATTAAAATTCTTAAATAATAATGTTTCCAATAATAAATACAACATAATACAATGTGCATATATAAGATACATGGATCCCAGGATTATGATTTCTCTAGTCTCTTTAATATCTATGGCAATATCAAGATTCATCTCAAAATTATTACTACTATGGAGAGGGAGAGTATCATCCAAGCATTTTTCCATACCAACCATAGACCAACAATCCCCTACACTAATCCCATTAGGGAATAGCCCTTCCTTCATAGATGAGTAGATAGTGATAGTGTGAGAAACTAGAAAAACAATGGAGTACCTGTGTGCTATATGATTTCTAAAACTAAAAGTGTAGTCTATCATATAAAATCCATTTTATTGTAAGATACTACACCAACATGTAAATCATACTCAAAGAAATGATAATGTCTCACTAAACATAATTTTAACCTAATATTCAATCATTTTAAATCCTGCTGGCAATCATAACACACAACATGATAAACATGTGGGTAATCACAACAAGTATAGATTCCAAATAACACATACTATTCAATATAATCATTTTTTACACACTCAAATATTATATGGACACATATGTAATATCCTAACAACTATTACAAAACATACAATTCATAGTAATAACTAACATGCATACATTTATGTAGGTGTGAGTCTGAACATAATAATTATAATATATACCATCTGAGTATAACATAATTTAATACTATAGAACTCTATGACATCCCATAATATCATAGATAATTATGTATTATCACCCTACTCAATCATGAACAAAAAATCTTACACTTATAAATATTAATCAAACAAATATGAGATTATACTAATTAGGTATACCCTAGATTATACTTAAAATTAAACAATTAGAAGAAAATATAATATCTAGGCACACATCATGATGCACTATTTTATATTATAAAAGTATAAATACTTTTTCATATTAATACTCTCACAATTTACAATACACATAAGTTTTCAATATTTTTTGCATATATAAACTAGTAGTATTTTATGACACAAGTCAAGGTTTTAAAATATTTAAAAATCAAAACTTACATAAATCTTTACGATATAACCTGAGTACTAAATACAGTTAGACCTATCTAGAAATAAATATTCCATGTTTTTTTAATTTATTGTTAGTTCTCAACATAGAAAAAAATAACCTCTAACTCAAAACCACCATATAAGGCATTTACAAAGTTATTTTTATGAGTTTATACTCTACATAGTGTATGTATTTCATCTTTATATGACACTACAAATTTGACCCTAATAACTTGTTAACATAACAATACTATGCTATAGATATACTACCTAGTCTCTATTAGTGTTCGAAGCATAGACATAGTATAGATTTAGATCATACAATTATATCAATAAAATATGTAATATTAATCATACAAGAGTATAGCAATATTACCATGTAAATGTCTATATATGCTATTGTTTACTTCAATTTTGTATTATTTACTTCAATTTAATGAGGGGTCAATATTTTAGGTTTTTAAAATGATGGTGTTATGAAATTTCATTTGTGGCCATGAGAGAAATCCCTCCTTTTGACAAAATAATTTTCCTCTATTTGGTGCATGATTGGTATGGGTTAAAAAATGGATGATATTTTAAACATGTGAACCTCAAGTTGAATGTTATTCTTGATCCACATCAAGAACATGTTAATCATGTTATTATCATTGATGTCATCATCCATGCATAAAAATAGATTATAAAATTACTTAATATAGTCCTTAAAAATATAATTTTTTGTAACTTTACTAATTAATTGAAGTAGTTTTCTTAGGCTTTGTTATCATAATTCATATGTAATTCCTATATAAAAACTAATCAAATAACAAGATCACCCTTATTTATATTTTAAGCACAAAACCACATATACCAAATAAACTGATTAGGATCTAAATAGAGATATGTCAAGTTCATATTTTACACACATGGGGTCTGATGTAGATCAAACAAAATTTCTATTTGATTTATCCAAATGAGTGGATCCTTACTGAAGAGTCCACACTATGACTCATTATAGCCGTAATATATCATCCTTCACAACCATTAATATGATGCTTAAGTTGAGCATTACATGTAATCTTAGCATTCATAACTAGTCTAAGGTATTCAATGAATACTTTTATCTCTTTAAGCTTATGTGAGTCTAAGTTAGCATTATTTACATAATCTTCTAACTATTTACATGTTTAGTCCTCCATTTTGATATGTACATGTATGATATCATCTAAACAATAGTTTTAATATGATGAAGATAAGAGAGCACCATGATCACAAAATTATCATTCTAGTGAATCTCTAGACTTTGTCAGGCATTATATAGACCTTCTAGATAGCTACAGATTATGACAGTCAAGCTATATATTTTTATAGTCGCAATATGGACTTCCACAACATGCTACAGACTCATCCACAAAATGTTCCAAGGTATTTCAAAAGTTCCTTTAGCTATTCCATAATGATCCATAACTCCTATATATGTTTTCTATTTTTGCATATGTCTATATATATACTTATATCTATGTGTAGTTTTCCATTTATATAAGCTCATAGATATAGGTTACAATTTTGGATAAGATGATATGAATACATTGTATATAATATTTGGTAACTAGATATGGTTGGAATAAGTAGTTATAGATACCATGAGGATTTCCCCAACTAATTATGGATCTTGTTGTAATGATCCTCTCTATTTTGGCCATATAAACCAATCTTTATGAATATCCTCTTGTTTAGTTCGTTAAGTTGTTACCTAGTATTTAAGGATAGTTAGTTTATTTTGTATCCAATAAATGACAAATCCATACTTGATCTATAGGAGTGTGAAACATTGTAATAATTTCCATTTTGAATAGAAGAATATTTTTTAGCAAAGAATACTCTTTCATTTGTATGCATTATTCAAGATTGCTTTCTAAGAATTGAATTATTTTTAACCTAAATCCAAGGGTGGACAAGAGCCCACTCACCAAGGAGATAGGAGGTGTGTATATTTGGTATTTATAATTTATTTATTATTTGTTTTTAATTAAAATAAGATAAGTATTTTGTGTGATAGGACTAATGACTTGTAGGTTAAAAAAGCTATTAATGTATGTGTGTGCTTTATGATTTAAGCAAGCATTTATCATTTATTTAATCTCATTATATTAATTCTAAAACTTAGATTAAGTGTGTGGAATTGATATTCAATTTTAGTGTGTTTACTTTTTAAAATCATTTTTGTGATTTATTTCAAGCATTTCATATAGTTTGGTGTGTTTACTTGTTGAGCAAGTGTGTTTCTTTCAACCACTTAGTTAGGAATCTAGGAAGTAGAAACTTAATATAGATCAACTCCAAAAGTCCCCAAATAACACTGCTAACTAAACCTAATAAACACCTTATTGTAGATAGCCTTGGACACTAGCCATGGTATGAAATTACACCAACATAGATTGGTTAAATGAAGGGATTACAATGATGACCATCACTTAACATCAAAATTGTGAACTTCCACCTTTTGAAGCTTGTGATTTGAACTAGTATTAAATTTTTAATTATTCAAATTGGTTTAAATCTATTGGAGCCATGGAGGATTATTTTTTGGAAGCTAAGCCATAATAGTGCTAAACTAATCACTTAGAGTTGACAATTTATGCTTTATACAATCCATTTCCACTTTTACTACATTGAGATCATCCTTCCTCACCATATTTTTTATATTTGATTGAATTTTTTGAACCACCTTAGAAATTTTTAGATTTGATGTTTTAGACTCCATGTCATCCATGTGAGAATTTTTTGGAGTGTCTTGAGCATTCTTTTGTCTAGGAGTGTTAGTTATAACATGCACAAAATCTAGTGTTGATGTGGGTTTTATGCATACCAGGAAATCTTACGTAATATCCTCTAAAATTTTAAGATAAATAAAGAAATATTCATTCCAAGGCATGAGTTATAGGGTTTTGGGTTTGTAAATAAATTCATGGTGCAAAAATGATCAGAAGAGAATTTATTTACCTCATATGGCTTGGATATGACATGAGTCTAGATCTAATTGATATGGGTTGATTGATGATGATTCTAATTTAAGGTGGGAAGAATAAAAATAAACTCAAAAAAGAAGGGTAGGGAAGAAAAGGAGGTTTGTGAATCAAATAAGGTGAAAACCTTCTAAGCTGGATCTTGAACTAGAGGTTGAAAAAATAGTAAGGAACCAATGCTTACTACAAGTTACTATTAGCACATAGAAATTCCAACACAATTAAGAGTCCAAATAAAAAATAATATAGTGAAATTTAGTGCACATAATTAAAGGTTACTATGTTTTTGATATTAAAATTAGACATATACAAAGAGTTATTTTGATTACTACACATACAATGTTCAAATTAGCTACAACACAATTATGAATAATTTTATCACATAATATTCATGCACAACTAAAATACTAAGATATAAGATTTATGGAACTTCTTTAAAGAGTCACAAATTTGGAGAAAAACAAAAATTATCATCCTTTTAAAAATGGGAGGATATAAATATATATAAGCTTTGGATGGGGATGCCTCATCTCTCAAGAAATGTCTAAAATTACACTGTCTAAAAAAATAAAATGTGTATCAAAATCAATGGATGACATGCATGTATATGATATAAATAGTATTCAATTAGAGAAATCACAAATATAATAAATGTCCCTATTAATAATAGATTTAATATATAATTTATACATTTATCTATACTTAAAATAATTATATTGATGATGTGGCATTTCCTGAAGATGGATCATGCACAATAGATGCCTATGTTACCATCTCTATAGTTTTTATTGGAATTATCATTATACATAGAAGAGTTGCATACATTATAGAAACCTGAGAACTAATTTAGGTAGTCAATGTTTTTACTATGATAGATGAGGCCTTAAAATGGCTCATTATATCAAATAAATAATGCCATTTTCTCTTTCATAAATCATGTTTTAAAATTAGACTTAGATGTAGTTTTAATAACTTATGCTTCTTTTAGAATGAAATATATGAATATACCTAGTACACTATTTATAAATCATTTTAGTTTGTGTTTTCTTATTTTTCTAATAACTTCTTAGATAAAATATGTAAAATGTTGTATATACAATCTACAATGAGTCATCAATGTAAATTGAAAAGTTTGAAGTTATCAAAGACCAAATCAGGAACAATCTTCATTTAGCTCTAGAGGTCCTCAGTAGCTTTAGAGTCACACATAAATTATATCTAAATGTATTAATTTTATTTTAATATAGATTTACTATTGATGCATGATCTGCTAAGGCATACAAACAATGTTGTATCAACCAAAAATAGTAATGTTTTTGTGTTGAATTGTTTGATGTTTAGGAATGTGAATGTGTCAAGACAAAATTGAAAGGTTCTATAAGATAGAAAAAAGAGCCATTAAAAATATATATAAACCTAAATCTAATTACATATTTATATTCTCTCAAAAAAATAGACAAGTTCAAGAAAATAATCATCATGATTCAAGTTTGTGTGCAAAAGTTATAAGCTTTCAATTGGCTCTAGAGTTGCATAAGTCTGGCTTTAATGTCAATCGATCTAGCTCTAGAATCCATCAGTCTGGATCTAGAATTGAACAAAATTTAATTAAAATATTAAAATAATTTAATTTGGTGTCTATAATATTAAATAATTAATTAAATATTTATTTGGACATGTTTTATAGTCTTTCTATAAGTAAAAAATCTATAAATAGAAACTTCCAAAAATAGACATTATAAAAAATCAACTATAAGGGTATGCACCTAAGAGAACATGAGAGTAAAAGAGATTATTTATACTTATTTTATAATAAAATTATATTAAATATATTTATAGTATTTCTAAAAATAGGTATTTATGAAGAAGACATGATATTTATAGTATTTCAACTAATATGAATACATTTCACATCAAGTTGTTGGAGGAAACTAAATTGACCAAGAATGTGATCGATTCTCTCCAATAAAATCATAAGTTGTTGGAAAGAAAAACATCACCTAAATTATCTCCAAAAAGTTACAGAATGGTAGATTTGTGAATCTAGTATTTCCCATTATTTTCTCCTTGAATAATGAGGATTGTTATTATTCTCCAAATGATGTAAAAAGTGAATTTGTTATATTATTTTTTGATAGGTTGTTAGCCTAACATAAGAATTAGTTTCAAAACTAATTTATTAAGTTTTTAAATATTACAAGATCAATTTTAAACTGATTTTTTTAATTTTTTACTCTCAAATAAGAATTTGTTGAAGAAGTTATTTTATAAATATAACCTTCTCATCCATTGTGAGAGATAGCTACAATTTATCATGGAGTTAGCATAGAGTTAATACTAGTGAGTACAAAGTTATAAAAGAGTAATTTTTAGATTGTAAACATTTCAATAATTAATGAAGAGTTTATTGCATGAAGTTTATAAAAATCTAAGTGTTGTTCCAATCCTATTCCAAGGGAGAGTAAGGTTCCACTCAACCAAGGAAGCAATATCTATTATGATTTTTACATATTCATATTCTTTTGTGTTTTTATCATTTATTCCTTTATGCAAAATATTGTGTTATATATTTAGCCTAAAAGTATGTGTTTTATGAATGTGTGTTCCAATCAAGATTACTTTCATCCATTTCAATTTCAAGCATTTCTCTTTCATGATTTTTTTATTTCAACAACTTAGATTAAAATTGTGGTTATAGTTTATATAATGTACATTTATGAAAATAGATTAAAGGCATGTTTAATTTAATGCAATTTCAATTTAATAAAAGTGTGTTTACCTTCCAATCATTTTAATTTAACATTTTTTTAAAAAAATTTTACATGCAATATATTAGATTTTAATTGAATTAAATAAATTAAACCTTTAGAATAAAATGATCCATAACTCCCCTAAACATACAATAGTTAGTCATTATCCTTTACATCATATTATTGATTATAATTAGACATTAGACCTGGTTGGATATAACATCGACTGAACTTAGTTGATGAACTGAAAGGATTGACAACCCCCATAATTTTTGGTACCATTATTAGGGACCTTCTAGGTGCTAGTTAGGTATAAAACATAAGTATAAAATTGATTAAGTAAACTTTCCTATAAATTAAAAAACATTATGAATAGACCAAGATATTCAAATGGAAAATATATGACTAAGAACCCCAAATAAAACACAAGTTAAACATGGAAGACAATCTTGGAAATGTATTGAATCCATAAAAAAAACTTAGTGTAGATAGAGCTCAACCAACAGGAAGAACCTTTGCCTACCCTATTATTCTAGACTAGGATGAGAATGCTTCAATGAATAACATATCTCCATCAATACTACCTAATTTTATGTGGATGTCAACATAATATCCTAATCAATTTCTATTCAAGTTCAAAGTATTATGTTTAGGCTATGACTAAAAAATAGATAATTAAAAATTGAAATGATTTCCTTTTAGAATTAAAGATTTAATTGTAAGGTGTTTTATGGGTTTGAAAATAAAATCTATTCATTCATGGGGAAAAATGGAAAATGTATTCTTGGTCAAATATCACAACTATTGTAGGGTAAGAGATATAATAGAGGAATTGTTTCTTATAAAATAAAAATAAGATTAATTTATAGAAGATTATCTAGACCAATTCTTTTTTTTATCTATATAAGATTTGGATATGAGTTTAATGAATACCTCATTAAGATAGTTTTATTAAATGGATTAGATGATTATGATTAAGAGTCTTTGAACCTAATAATTAAAAAATATATGAGTAAACTAGGTTTTAATTAAATTTTTAAACTTTTTAGATTATGTATTTCTCATGTTTGCTATGTTATAGCTAGTTATTTCATCTTTTTCCTAGTTTGTCTTATGTTAAGATTTATCCCACATTGCTTAGTTAGGATAATTTCTAGTTTTACCTTTTCTAATTATGCAAGGGTTATATTATACTAGAATCCTTTTCTGAATAATACATGACTTGACTTCATGTTTGCATCTCATATTTGAAAATTCTTTGTGTGATGTTCTTGTTGTTAATGCTTTGGATTCTTGGGTCATTGGAATGTTTTTCCTATTACTAACATGGTACCAAAGCCTTGAAGGGTTTAAACCATTATTTGTTGTTGCAAGATTTCAGATAATTCTATTTACTTTGAAAGCTTCTACTTCTACTTGTCATTCATTCTGAACATATTATTCCTTATCTAAGGTAATTCTCTTGGTATAAAAATTAAAAAAATGGAGGTATATGTAGAAAGAGAAGAGAAGACTTTTTTTAAGCTTGTAGCATTGAGGAAAGGAGTATAGGAATATTACTTTAGATTAATAGCATTAGAATTCTAGGTTAACACTCTCTAGAATGTAAAGTGAAATGTTGTACTTCCATCTTTGATTAGGTGATGGAGTATAGTAGGTCTACGTTTCATTACCTTTGTAGAGGTGCTTGAGTTGGAGGTGAGAGAAGTGATGCATTACAAGATATAAGAGATTGGTATTGCCTATGTTAGCTGAGACTTACTACATGTTTTGTAGAGTTTTGCTTCTTTCTTAGACTATGAAATTCCCATTAAACACTACAATGTTGAAAACTACTATATGGAGAGAAGGCATTGCATGCATTACCAGCTTTCATAGGAGGCAACGTATCATTTTTTATCATATGAATTTTATAGAGTGTGCACTTATTTGTGTCTAGCTCAGCATCCCAACCCTCTTAGAGACTTCATTTAAAGTTGTAAGTGATGCATATTTTGATATATCTAAGTTAGTGTTGGAAGGAAAGTGTCGAAGGTATATGTTCCACTATTATTTTCTAGACCTGCCTATACTTTTCTATCCTTTTTTGTTGTGTAAAAATTGGAAATGAGAGAAGGTATTCTACATTAGAGAGTACCATTCTATGTCTGCATTCCATTTTATTTTTATATATCTATAAGACATTTGGATATCAGGTGGCATTTTAAAAAATATCATATTGATCTACATAAGAGAGGTCTATGATCAAAGTTCACCAATTATGCTAACCTTTTGATCCTCTTACAAATAATTAGCAAGATCTAACAACTTCACTCCATAAGGTGGCACCTTTTTTAGTTGATTCATTCCCAAGCTAAGTCCTACAAAATAGATAATCCTTTTTGTGCCCTAAAATTTTGTTTGAAGTATTTTTTTCAACTAATATTTTTGAATAGCCTTAATTTACAGTTTAAGAGGAATCACAATTCACTTGCACATGCATAGGGCTCAGTGATAGTTTTTTTTACTTCTAGTTGGCTTGAGAACATTTGTGGTTCAATTATAATTTCAATTAGTGGTTGAAAGGCTATCTTCATTTCTAATTCAGTTGCTGAATATAGCTTGTAGTGTAAATTATAATGTTTTTTGACCCATTTATGGAAATTTATAAAGCCTATATATTTTGAACTGTAACTCAAAATTGAGTTCCATCTTTTTAAGAGTGTATGTGTTTAAATTCTCTATCCATTGGGTCATCACTTTTTAAAAATTCACTAATTTTATAAAGTGCCAAAATTGGGAGGGTCCTTAAGATAATATTTTGGGGGGTTGTCTCGGTGTTGATTTGTGCACCCTTTTGCATTATTTATGCTCTTTAGTTATTCACTAGCATGGCTTCTACTTATAGTATATATAATTGTGAGCCTTTAAGTACACATACTTACCATGCATAAAGACCTAGAATGGAAACAATCATTAAATACAAAGGATTATGGTTATTAATGCTTTAAAATCAACCATAGTTCATAAGATAATATGAAAATTTTTAGTTAAAATGTAAATTTGATAAGTGTATGGGTTTTAAAGGGACTTATGTGAGTGATAATTTGTTTTTTAATTTAGATGGGTGTGATATTACATTCAAAATATAGGCTAAATTAAAGGTTTTATTTAGGAAATTAGATCACATGAGAGCAATAGAACTTGAAGTGTAGCTTACTTCACTCAATCCCAATGAGTTTCCCTCTATTTTAGACTACATCACTAAGTCTAAGCATTTTTTGACATAGTTGAATGGAAGTGTTTGAGATAAGAAATATGAAGAGTGTGTGTACCTGATTCTATTTAAATTGAGTGATCCATTCCAAATCTTTGCTTCTAACTTTTTCTCGAGCATGGATGCTTTAGGTGTGACATTTAAAATTCCTGATTTAGAGTTGTTGTGTGAGAGACTTACATGAGAGGAATCTAAATTATCTCATCTTAAGTCTTCCACCTCTCAAAAGTCATTAGTAGCATCACATCGTAAGAGAAAGGAAAAAATAAAGAGTAAAATGAAGAATAATCCTCCATCTCAAAGTGCACCTAAGCCCAACACCAACACATCTAAACCCAATTCATATTCCAAATCTAAGAATAATTCTTTCCTTTCTTTCTCCTATAATGGGGGGACTGGTATGAAGAGTCTAGGTGTTTTAAGAGGATAAAATCCCTAGAGGATACCATAAAAAAAAAAAAAAATTATATATTCACTCCATCTCTGTCTCATGAGCATGGAAAAACACTTAATGTTGTTAGGAGATCATAGACATCTATTTTAAACAACTAGGTTTTATATTTTAGTGATTATGACCATATGAATTCTTCTAAAGAGTCCTTTGTATCTCTTGGTTTGATTTATACTTACAATATTAAGGTTGGATGTTCTTCCTTTATTTATATTAAAGGAAAGAGTAACATAGAACTAGATTGTGTTTTCATCAATTATTCATTATATGTTCTAGACATCACCACTAATCTAATTTTAGTTTATTAGATTTGCCATTCTAGTCAAGGCAAGATAATGACTTTCACACCACATGATGCTAAAGTTTGAGATTTTTTATATCCTCACACACTTATTACATAGGGTATTATCAATAATATTTCATAACTCTATTACTTTGAACTTTTGATGATACTCCTCCTCTAAGTATGTGTTTGATTTCTAATGTAGTTTTTAAGAGTATTTTTTGGCATGAAAGAATTAGACATCTCAATTATAGATACTTGAAGGAGTTGAGAACTCATAGTATGGTATATGGTCTTCCTATAGTTTTATGTCTTGATGTAATTTTTCATGGATGTACATTAGAAAAACAACATCAAGATCCATTTCCTAAGAGTATGTCTAAGAGAACTTCTTCACCACTTGAGTTTGTGCATAATGATTTGCTGGTATTTTCTATTCCTTCTTTCAATGGAGCTAAGTATGTACTTAATTTTATTGATAATTTCTCAAGGCATACATGGGTTTATTTTCTCAATTATAGGAGTGATGTATTTTATCAATTCAAATTATTTAAGGATTTGGTTGAGAAACAATCTTTTAGTTACATCAATAAGATTTGTACAGATAATAGGGGGAGTACTTTAGTTGAGAGTTCTCTAATTTTTGGGTAGTTCACAATATTTTTTACTAGCATTATGTTTCACATACTCCAAAAAAATGGCTTAGCAGAATGGAAGAATAAAACTTTGAAGGAAATGGTTAACTACATGATGCATTCATGGGATTTACCCCTATCTATTGGGTAGAGGCAGTTAATTATGTGAACTATATTTATAACCACATAGTAAACTTCAGAATTTGACTCTAGAGGAGACTTGATCTAGAACCAAGCCTGATGTCTCATTTTCCCAAGTTTTTGGGAGCCATGCTTAGGCTTTTTTTCTAAATAAGAAAAGGAAAGCATTGGATAATAAGATCAAACCTTTTATTTTTTTAGGGTATTGGTAGGACATGAGGATTACTATCTTTTATCCTAATACTCATGATGTTAATTTCAAAACACATGTATAGTTTGATGAGATCTTCACATCTTGTGATTCTTCATCTTCTTTCATGATGACTTCGTCTTTTGATGATTCATAATCTCCTCTTGAGGATTCATTATTTAAGGAGCCAGTTTAGGAGGACCTTGAGGAGGTTATAAATGTTAAGGTCCTTATTCTCACTAATGTTTTCACTATGAAATTATGTTCTCATACTAAATTTTTTGAGGCAACACCATTCATACAAGATCTTCCACCCACTCAACATAGGCGTACACATTCTATAGGTACTAGAATTTTATGTCAAGCATTCTTTGGGGATCCACAATTTTTTTCACAGGCTCATGGGATATAGGAGTGGGATGATGTGATAATAGATGAGTATTTTTATTTGATGAAGAATCATACTTGGGATTTTGTATCTCTTCCTAAGGGAAGAACATTGGTTAGGTGTAAGTGGGTATAATGCACCAATTATGTAGTTGATGGGTCCATTCATAAGTATAAGGAATGTCTTGTTAAAAATAGGTTGTAATAGGTCAAAGTTATTGATACTCAAAATTTTGTGCCCATTACCAAGATGGATTATGTTCACTTTTTACTTTCTCTTGATGCATCACAAGGTTGGCCATTTTATTAGATAGATGTTAAGAGTGCCTTATTTCAAGGATATTTATATAAGGAAATCTATATGGATTATCTTGATGTGTTTATTCATGATTCTTCTCTTATTTTTTGACTTAGGATGTCTCTTTATAGTTTCAAACAAGATCCTTGGGATTGGTATGAGAACATGGATTATTTTATTCTCTCTATTTTCTTTGTCTGATGTCACTCCAATCCCTAAGTGTATATCTAATGTATTAGGGTGGACATTGTTATATTAGTATTATATGTTAATGATCTAATTCTCATAGCAACTCCTCTTCTCAGATTTAGGCTATTCAGTAGGCACTTTTAACATAATTTGATATGACAAATCTTTGTGTTTTGCACTTCTTCCTTGGTTTGTAGATTTGATACCCATATTCAAAGATTCATTTGAGTTAGCATAAGTATACCCTTAATCTTATTTAGAATTTTGGATTGACTAATTACAATCCAAGTCCTTACCCTTCTCAGTCTGGAGTCACTCTCACTTATACCTACATTACTCCACTTTGTTATACTACATTGTACAAGCAGATGGTTGGGAGTCTTATGTATTTGACCCATACTCATCACGATATTTCATTTTTAGTCAGGATTGTATCTAAGTTTTCACATGCTCCTCATGACATTAATTAGCAAGTTTATAAGTGGATTTTATTATATCTATGAGGTATTACCTATTTTTTATTACACTACACTAGGTGTTCTACTTAGTTGGTTAGGTAAACTGATTTAGATTGGGTAGGTTATCTTAATTATAAGTGTTCTACTTATGGATGCATCTTTTATCTTAGTTATTCAGCTATTACCTGGGTGTGTATAAATAAATAGGCTATTGCTATTTCATCTATAGAGATCGGGTATAGGAGAATAGTTAAAATGAGTTAGTAGGTTCTTTGGATTTGTCAGTTATTGATAGAGTTTGGCTTCACACAAGATTTACCCACTATACTTTGGTGTGATAACAAGAGCAAAATTCACATATCTCTCAACCTAGTTGACTAAGAACATTGACGTACATATGAATTCATTCATCAACACATTCAAGATGGAGTTTTTATCTCAGAGTACATTCCAACTTAGCATTAGGTTGCAGACATCTTCATGAAGCCTTTTCCATAACCTAATTTCCTTGAGTCACATGAAATTTTTATGGTTTTATAAGATGTCCTTTGGGGGTGTTTATGAGTACATCTTCCTTATTCTTCATGGATATATATTATACATGAGTACCTTATCGAGATTAGTTGTTAAGACTCATACTATAGATATACCACTATATCATTTTTGGAAATTGTTATCCCCTATCTTCATTTGATGGGGGATAGGTGTTGGAGTATATATTTATGATTTTTTATAGGCTATATCTAGGTATTTCATCATTTTCCTATTTCATCTTATGTGAGGATTTATTCCACATTGCTTAGTTAGGTTAGTTTCTAGTTTTATGTTGCCTACTTATGCAAGGGATTTCTATTATAATAGCATATTTTTTAAATAATATATGATTTCCCCTCTTATTTTCATCTCATATCTTTAGATTATTTGTGTGATGTTCTTATTGTTAACTCTTTGGATTCTAGGGTTGTTGGAATGTTTTTTTCCATTTCTAATATAACTGTGTAGGAACTATTTAAGAACAAAGGTTAGTAGAAATAAATTAAAAATAAGGAAAGAAAGAAATGATGTAGGATAACTCATGGAAGAGTTCTCAAACTTAAAAAAAATGGGTTTTTTTTAAACACCACAATAGATAGATATCAAGTAAAAACTAATGCCATTACTAAACCTCTAGATATGTGTTTCGCAAATGTAGATTGAAATATGGCCTCTAAGACTCCCCTCTAGATATGATAGATATGCATGGTATTTATGATGTATATGACCATGACATAAAAAATTATATTCTCCTTCTTGTCCCTAAAAATAAATTGAAATAGATTACCCAAAAAATAAAACAACTCAATTACATACAAAGATAAGGGAAATTTTCTCCTTATACTTAAAATCTAAATAACTTTATTCCTCGATATTATTCTAATCCAATGATGATGTCATGGGATAGAGAAACACCTTCACAAACATGGGGACAAAAAATTTGGTCTCCAAAATATTGGACATCATGAAAACCATGGGTGTCATAGCTAAATCAACAATCATGGACAAATAAAAAATGGGTACCTAAATAAGAATTCAATCAAAAAATAAAGTTTCCACCTAAACTGATGTTGATACCTATTCATACTAGCTAGGTTTTAGAAATGAAATAAGTAACTCATCCTTAATTACTTGCACAACCAAAATCAAACCTAAATAATAGACATGTAACCTTTATCTATAGATCTAAACAAAAAATAACTGAGTCAATTATATATATTTTTATAATGTTCAATTGTGTTCAGGACAAACATTAACTAGCTATCCACTTTCCAACATAGAAATACCCAAAGATAAATAAAGTTCAATCCATCTTAATAATAATCCAAAAAAAATTAGAAATTCAATAATTATAACAAGCACTAATAGGTTGAATTGAAAATTTAAGTCTAAATCTTTAGTTTAATAGTATGGCTCCAAAGATGCCCATTCTAGCTTCAGAGTCCACTTGTATGGCTTCGAAGTCCACTAGTCTAGCTCTAAAGATGCCTTGTCTAGCTTCGAAGATGCCTAAACCTACGTTATAACCTATAAAATTTTGTGTAGAAGGTTACTAAAACAATTATCAGGAAAATCATGATGAAACTTATGATCACACACCTCTCTAATAGATTTTTATTAGCATGGCATGAAATAGTCAAGAAAATTTTCATTCAAATTTTTTTTGTTTGCAGGCAAGTGTGACTTCAGAAGAAGAGTCAATAGAAGACATAACTACCTGAAACATTTTTAAACCTCATCATGTCCCATTGAAATATGTCATAAGTGAGTTTAAGGAAATTAACTACGAAAAGAGTTAAACATAAATACTTGGTCGATTAATGAATAACATAGTATAATTTCATAAATCTTAGAAGGAATATTTTAAGAGAAAATAAAATAAAATATTTAACTAAAGGTTATTTTGGATATGATAAGTATGAATTCTAGGTTTCTTGTACAAACAAGGACAATATATGCAAAGAATTAATAGATGTAAAAGGAAGCATGAAAGTGTTATTTTCTATTAAAGATAACCATGGCCACCAAATCAAAAAAAAATAGGTATGTATTTTTTAGTTTTCATATAAATATAAATATGTTTTCTATAAATATGCATTTCATACTTAGAACATTATACTTCCATCATCTCGATATCTTTCTAATCATTTCCATCAACCACTCATCTGATTTTTTCAATACCATGACCATTTGTAGTGGCCTCCACCCCACCATTAATATTATGGTGGTTATGAGATTTTCTAAAATAACTATTACATAACAATGAAATGATAATTTTTAAACCTCCTAAGTTCCATCCATAATCAAGAATTGTAGTATAAAAACACCCACAATAAATCATAATAATAAAACCAATTAGAGATATTTCTTAATATCATAATAAATATTTCATTACTCATAAATAAACTAATCCCTGAGCCATCTTAATTCATAAGAAAGTTTGTTTCATTATTTCTCAATTTTCCTTTTTATGCATGTCTGAACCAAATGACCTTAGTAAAAACATGAAATTGTGCAATAAATCTATAGGATGGAAGGTTTTAAACAACCCATACTTTTAAAAAACTTGTTAACTTTATGATATAATATTTTCAAACTGATATCTGATATTTGAGTGTAGTCTATAGGTACTGATAATCACATTTAACACTATTTTTGGTTTGCTAAAATAGTTGGTTGAAACATAGTCTCCCTATAAGTTTACTTTGATTACCAAAATCATAATTATAAATGGATTTCATTAGATTTTAAGTTACACTCAGGACCAATGCCACTGAACATTAATGCCACTTATCTTTTAGAGAGATGTTTTGTCCATGAAAATAACATAGATGGTGCAACATTCATGTGGTCATTAATAATCTTGAAATAGTACATGAAATCTAAAAATTTTGTAAAATAATGGGGGACTTTTTATCATTCTTTTATGCATAGGCTAATTTTTTATAAATTTGAATCATAAAAGAATAAATTCATAATTACAATCAACTTTATAGTTGATTTGATTGTTGAGGAGGAACTAGAGAAACCATTTCCTATTTTTTCATTATGCTATTATTTCTAAAAATGTAAAAAAAGAGTAAAATAAATAAATAACAAAAATATAAAATTTAATATAAAAAACCCTCAGGCATTATTGACAATCATGTTAGAAATCTATTTTATTAGATGGACATCTACTAGTAAAAGATCCTTGATTAGAAAACCAAAAAATATCTAATCAAGGCAATATATATGTGTGTGTGTGTGTGTGTGTGTGTGTGTGTAGATATATATATATATATATATATATATAT